>KN360971.1:6285-20649 GCA_000785685.1 Uromyces viciae-fabae | reverse complement strand
AATTTGAATTAGAAGATTCTTTTAATGCAAAAACTCCAATGTTAACTACAACAAGAATGGAAGAAGCAAATGAAAAAGAAATAGAAGAATTTGTTAAAACAGGAAAAAATTATAGATCAATAATTGGATCATTAAGTTATTTAAGTGTTTTAACACGTCCAGATATTACTTTTGCTGTTAGTTCATTATCTCAATTTTTAGATAAACCTGGTTTAAAGCATTATTACGCAGCAATTAGAATTTCTCAATATTTAAAAGGAACTTCAAAACTAAATTTGATAATTAAAAAACAAGAAGATTATTTAATTAATAGTTATGTTGATGCAGATTGGGGTAATTGCTTAATTTCAAGAAGATCTCAAACTGGCTATTTAATTTTAATTAGTGGTAATATCATTATCTGGAAATCATCAAAACAAAAAACAGTTTCATTATCATCAACAGAAGCAGAATATAAAGGAATTTCAGATTTAACACGTGAAATTATTTGGTTAAGAAATTTTATTAAAGAAAAAAAATTATTTAAAATAGATTCACCATCAATTATTTTTGAAGATAATGAAGGTGCAATTGATTTAGCATTAAGTGAAACTAGTCAAAATAGTTTTAGAACAAAGCATATGGACATTAGATTACATTTTGTTCGAGATTTAATTCAAGATAAAGAAATAATAATCAAAGCAGTTTCATCAAAAAACAATTCATCAGACTTTTTGACAAAACCATTAAATAGTATTAAATTAAAATCAACATTAAAATTAATTGGAATAAATGAAAATAAAATAGAAACAAATCAAAATAAAAATATTGTTTTATCACTCAGAGTTCAAAACAAGGGGGAATGTCAAAATACCTCTAAGTATCCTAGCCAAGGCAAGAGAAAAATGGCGCTTATAGATAGAAGTAAGCAGAACCAATGTTTTATTCTTTTTAATTAAAATAAGAAAAAAGAAGTATAGAATAAAAAGTAATAAAATTAATTTTTATTAAAAATAAAATAAAAATCTCTTTTACAAAAGTCTCAGACAATAAAAATATAAAAAGGCTTTATGTACAAAAAAGAGATTAAAAATTAAAATTAAAATAAAATCAAAATAAAGGAACTTAAAAATGGTAAGTTTTTAATTTCAAAATTAAAATTAATCTATTGCGAAATAAAAATAAATTAGTAATTTAAAAATTAAAATTAAAAATTAAAAATTAAAATTCAAGAGACGATCATGATGCAATTGACCACTGTTGAATCAAAACAACCCAATGACGTCACATGACGTCATTGACCGCCTCTCTTTTTGTAGATAACATTCAATTCAAATTAAAACAACAAATTATAGCATTAAAAATAAATATATACAATTAAAAATAAAAAACTCAGAAAAACTCAGTCAATGCATAATTTTAATAATCCAATTAAAATTATTGCAAAATTAATAAAAACTATTTTCATCTTAAAATTATTTTTCTTTCAAAAAAAAACAGTTTTATTATCAATTAAAATTATCTAGATAAAATTAATAAAAATTGTTTCATCACTTTTTATTTTTAAAAAAATTAAAATTATTAAAAATTATCTTAAAAACCATTAAAATTTATTTAAATTTATTATCATATTTTTATTAAATCTTAAAATTCCTCTGGCATTTATTTTCACCTTTTAGGTAAAGGCAAAGTTTTATTAACTTTTTCATTTTATTGTTTTGTTGTATTTAAATTAAAAAAGAGAGAGATTAAATTACTTAAAAACTAATAAGAAATAAACTTTTAGTTGTGCAATTTTTACAAAGGTTTGTGTGAATATTGCTCCATTATCCAAGTAATAGGTTATTGCTGCCAGCCATTGTACATCTGAGACAATGTGTGCTTAAAACAGGGGGTAATTACTAACTACTTTCAAACAGTGGTGTTTGAAATCTAAATATTCCTAATGGGAAATTTTCTCTCAGCTCAGCCAGCTTCAAAGCTTTTTGTTCAAGGAGATATTCTTCTGTTTTGGGGAATGCACTCATGAAAGATGTGTTGTAATAATGCATTGTCTCTACTGGAATCATTAAGTATAATACATTGTAGTATGACTCAATATTATTCATTTTAATTTATTGCTTATCATAAGCATGATTATAATTAAAAAATATATAACTGAAAATAATATAAATAAAATAAAAGAAAGAAAACAAGAAAATAAATAAATAAATCAAATATATATTTCCTATTGCATCATATATTAGATATTATTTTTTCAATCAATTTTATTTCCTTTTCCAAAGTTATTGTAGATTTCCTTATTCAGCCAATATTATTTTATTTTCCTTTTTCTACCTATGTTATATTTTCTCAAATTACTTAATCCAGCTTGTAACCCAAATGGATCAAATTCATCTTGTATCACAAGATGAAACTGATTTATATAAATAGAGGCTAATTGTAGCCTGGTTGTATTTTCCTTCTACCTATGAAAACATACATATAAATTAGTTTTTCATCAATATTATTTTGAAATTTATCATAACTTTATCAAGATGCTCCCAAGAGCAAAACTGAGTGCTTGTATCTACCCTAGATAAAGTCTGACTGCTTGGTTTTTCTCTAGAGAAAGGACTCCTTTTTGGACCCTGTTGGGACTGTTAAACAATATCAAAAAAGGCTTGAGAGTTTTCATGAAAAATCTGGTATTTTGAGTTTCTTTGTGGATTTAGATCAACTTTTTGTTTCATAATAGATCACTTTTTTGTTTCATAACTTTATCATTTGAAAATAAGATAAAAAGCAAGTCAAACAATATATTAAGCTGTTTGGAGATTTGTGACACCTCAGAGGGAAAGGAAGGAAGAAAACAAGAATCTTGAATGATGCTCAAAATGGAGAGATCATGGATTAGATATGAAATATTATTTTACATTAGTATTCCTTTATAAAAGCTAACCTAGGTCACCCAGCCAAAGTAAAGACAGAAGCCTACTTCTTCTACTTTGAGAATTGTTTCTATGAAAAAAATGTGCACAAAACTTAAACACCCTTCTTTCCCTGTAACATGAAACCCAGTATGTCATGTTTCCATTACCAGTATGGTTCAAGACAAAAAATTACCCTAAAATTATGGTGTTGTGTATAGTTAGGGTTATCAAAGTTTTCACCTGGATTCCATAAAGTGACATATCCTAAAGTGACATATTGACATAAATCATGATTTAGAAAGAGGATATGTCACATAAAATCAGGGAACTTTGAGAACCCCTGAAGCAAGTTGACCACCATGAACTACTCACTCCGCACCAAGATTCCCCACGCAACTGAGCATCTAGCATTTCTCACTCAGTTAGATTTAGAATTTGGTGTTTTCAAATAAATGATATCTCAGAGGAAGGGGTTTGCAGTTTGGGGGGGGGGGGGTTGAGTTGTGGGGTGAGGATCAAAATTTCAAATCAAGGTTTAATAAGGTTAAGTTTTTTTTGAAGAAATTTGGAGTAGTGTAGTGGGAGTAAGAAGGGTGGGGGGGGGGGGGGGGGGGGGGGGGGGGGTAATGCGGTTGGGGGGTTTTGATTTATGGTGCGGGGATAAAAACTTCAAATTGAGGTTTAATAAGGTTAAGAACAAATATTATAAAGTTTATTTGAATAATATTGGAGTAGTGTAGCAGGAGTTGTGTTTTGAAGAGTTTCAATGTGGAGTTTTAAAATAAATGATATCTCAGAGGGGGGGTTGAGTTATGGTGCGGGGACAAAAACTTCAAATCAAGGTTTGAAAAGATATTATGAAGTTTGTTTGAATAAATTGGGTTCAGTGTAGCGGGAGTGGGGTTTAAAACTTCACATTTAAAATTTTCTATACAAAACTCCTGCTAAACTGCAAAAATTTTATTCACTTTTTCTCACTTTTTTTCTCTTTTGTCTCTTTTTTTTCTCTTCCTTTGTGTTTTTCTCTATCTTTTCTCTCTTTTTCTTCTCTTTTTCTTCTCTTGTTTTCCTTATTTTTTTCTCTTTCTCTCTTTTTCTCCATTTTTGTCTTGTTTTTTCTCTTTCTCTTTTTCTCTTGTCTCTTTTTCACTTTCTTTTGTTGCTGTTTTTGCCTAATTTTCTCTCTTTTTTGTCTCTTTCTGTATGTTTTTTTGTCTCTTTTTTTGGTTTTTTTTTTTTTAAAAATTGAATTGTTCTTGTCTTGATGAAAATTCAAGCAATGAGTTGAATTCCTATTCAATTTCTTAAATAAATAATTTATAGGTTTTAATTTTAATTGATACATGTACATACTGTAAGAATTTGAGATGAAAGCTGTAAGGAATTGAGTTCAATGCTCATGAGACAAAAAGTTAAATCATCAGGGTTGAAGCCTCTAATTAATGATTACATAATCATTAATTTGTAATAATGTATATATATATGCAACATTTCCTGCTGTTTTCTCCTCCCCAGGGAATTCTCCTTGCTATTAATCATTGCCCACTCAGTTTCTAATAATAAACTGTTTTATTCTTAAATTAGTTCTTCTACCTTTTGCCAACTTAGCCTGGGGGGGTAAGTTTTCTTTTGTCATTAGACAATAATTACATTCAACTCATTCTTCACATTTTTTATTCTCATATTAAGATCTCAACAAGACAAATCCTCATCAACTCAAGCTTTGCACCACTGAACTCTGGTTGTGCAGTCTTAACATCTAGAGTATGTTTTTCATTTAACTATTGATATACACAACAATATTATACTCATAATAGCTATTGAGTTGCTTGTCTTGTTTCTCTTTTCTCAAATTCTATTCCTTAAATTATCATTTTCATTGTTATACTCAACAGCCTTAGGGACATTTCATTTTCTTTTCTTTATATTCTTTCATTTTACTATGTTTGTATGATTTATTCATTGAAATAAACTCTCTGTAGTTTATCAAATTTCACAGATTTGCAGTCAATCAAATCTTTGAAACTCAATCAATAAAAATCCTCTATCAAAAATGGATTATTCTCATGAAAAAGACAAAGAAGACATTCCAAATCTTGAGGACCTTAACTTTCTGGAATGACAGCTTTGAATCTTGTTGTACTTAAACTCTGAAGATTTATTACATTACTTGACTGTATCTTTAGAGCAGTGGTGGGCAGATACATTATGGTATGTTACAGTAGCCTAATTTGAGAAAATAACTTTTTTTTAGTTATCCAAATTAGTAATTTTGGTAACTTAACAAAAAAGTATGGTAAAATAACATAACATAACTTTCTTGGAATTTTTTTTTTTTTGTAACGTAACTTTTTTGGATTTTGTATTTTTTTTGTGTAATGTAACTTTTTTGGGGGGATAACTTTGTGGTATATGTTCAAAAAACATATGTCTTACCAAAACTTCATTTAGCCTAGTGGTTAAGGAGTCCCTCTGTTCCATGTATGAATGATGAGGTTGTGGCTTCAATCCCCACTGTGAAACTCTTTTAACATTTCTTCTTGGGAAAATACTGGTACAAAAAATTGTTTATAGTTCACTTGGGAAATTTGATCTTCCCTATGTTGATTAAAACTTTCATAAACCACCAAATTTCCATGAATTTACCCCTTTGTTATCCAAAATTTGGGCAAAAATGTAGCATAACAACACCTAAATTATCCACAATTGGGAAAAAATGTAATGTAACCTGGTTTCTGTAGACTATCTGGGGAGCGTAACTAGCAAAAAAATGAGCCCTTTTTCTGCAGGAGATATTGTGACTGGAGGTCAGGTATCTGGAACTGGAAGATAATGTAACTGTAAAACTTATGTTACATTCAAATTTATCCATTTGGAGAACATATCTGCCCAGCGCTTTTTGGAGGATCAACTTGTTTGACTCCATCAAGATTATGTTCAAAGCAGTAATGCTTCATATTGGGTCACTACTTGGACTGCTGCCAGTACTGAAAAATCCACAGCTCCAGCACTAATTCTTCCAGATCCTGCATTAATCCCTTCTAAGGTTAAACAAGAAATGAGGAAAACAGTACATATGGTTGCTCACAAACTCAGTACAGCCGCATCAAACAAGTTCATAACAGCTGACATACTTGAAAAGCCATCTATTATCTGGAGTCAAATACTCAAAGCTTTTGCTGGTTCTACTAAAAACAAGCAATCAAGAGTGTTAATCAATTTGATTTGATACAATTTCAAAACCACCTTGTTGAAATGTGTCTCCAAAATACAAAGTCATATCAATAATCTTTCTTTTGTTGGCATCAAATTGAAAGATAACTTGACAAGCTACATTTTCCTGGCCAAGCTACCCTAAAACTATTGGCAACTTCTCAATAACTTTTTAACCAATGGACAACTCATGGAAAGCTCCTCTTTCCTTCTAGAATATTTAAAAGAATGGGTTCATCATGAAGAAGCCAGAGGTGTTCCTCCTTCCATCCCGGTGAATAATGCTGCTATAGTACTCTCCAATAACGCTGGTTTTCAACTAGGAACCTACATTCAGCCAGAAGGTTATCCATTTGAAACTCTCAATGTGTGTGTCCTTGGTATGCATAATCCACATGTGTCTAGTCACTCCAAAGAACATTGTTTCTCCTTACATCAACAGCCAACATCTTTTTCCAGCTACTCCTTCAGCTAATTATCTCAATGCCCAAATGTTCTTTACACAGGTCAATTCAGGAAATGATGGTGATATGATCTTCTACAAATTCTCTCCTCTCAATTTTCCTGTGGCTACAGAAGACAAAAATTCAGCTCTTCAAGCAAAGGGAGTTGGGACTGTCAACTTAGCTTTGTTTCATAAACCAATAAACTTAGAAGATTGTCTGTATGTCCCCAACACTTCTCAAAATATTGTCTCTCTCCTTTGACTCCTTTATCATCAAATTCAAATCAAGAAAGTTTCCAATGAATGCTTTGAAGTGTTCCTTGATCATAACTTACACTTCAAAGCAACTCTCAAAAATAATATGCTGGTTATTCCTAAAAATTTTAATTCACCAACTGTTTTCTTATCAAGATCTGTCTCTAGCAATCAATGGCATTCCCATATTGGTCATCCTGATGAAACTAGGTTGAAGATCATGGCTCCAGGGGCGCGGCTGACAAATGATGTGGGGTGTGTTCTAATAAAATTTTAGATTTCTGAAGGTAATTTTTATTAAAGTCAATACAAATAATTCTTGATTTTTTAATTAAGAAAACATTTTTAAAATATAAATAATGAAAAAATGTTTATGAATAAGAAAAATACACAAGTCTAGATAGACAAGACATTGCCCACTTGTAGTAACTATTGACTTCCCTTGAGACCAGTGCAATTCCAACCGTGAAAGATCTAGATGACAAACTTATCCCCACAATTTGGAAGGGATGCAAGGTGCAATAAAATTTTAGATTTCTGAAGGTAATTTTTATTAAAGTCAATACAAATAATTCTTGATTTTTAATTAAGAAAACACTTTTAAAATAAAAATAATGAAAAATGTTTATGAATAAGAAAAAGTAAAACTGTACCTGAAGGCAAAGATGAATTATAGCCTAATCAGTTTAATGATAATAAAAATAATGTTAAATGAATAATTATAAAGACAATTAATAAAATATAAAATGATATAATATAAAATAAGAACATATCTTAATATTTAAAATTAAGAATGATATTTTTAATAGGAAAAAATAAAAATGATTTAATGATAATCAAAAATTATTGAGATGAATCGAAACAAGATTGAAAATTTAAAATGAAATTAAATTTTATAATGATCAAAAAGATTGAACGATCAATCTTGAAATGATGTCATTATGATCTAATGATCATAAGACGATAATAAAATCATTGCTGTTAAGATTACATCATTATGATGATCAGCAAGAATAATAAAAATTTATTTAAAATAAAAAGGAATCATGAACGCTTACAACAAAGCATAAAAATCATGATAAATAAATTTAATATGATTCATCCATAGTGTCATAGATCTTTACAGATTTCTTAGCATCTATGATGATCAAAAATATAAAATAAAATTAATATATTATAAAATATATTTTAAGAATAAAAATCACACTCACAACCATGAGTGGAAAAAGAATTAATTCTTTTTAAAGAATTAAAATAAATCAATGCATCTTGACATGTTCAACTACCAAAGCAGTCAAGTCTTCATTCAACTCAGTTTTTGACAAAGCAAAAGACATTCTCCACCACATTCACTTGGATCTGGTTGGGCCAATAACAACCATGAACCCTTCTGGTTGTTCCTTTTTCTTGATTATAGTTGACCATTTTTCCAGTTTCAAAGCAACTTTTACAATGAAACATAAATCCAATACCATGATCAATAACAAAACCTACATAGAAACTGCTGAAATCAAATTGTTAAGAGAGTAAAAATTTTGCACTCTAATGGTGGTGGGGAGTTTGTTAATACCCAATTAAAATAATTTTTATCCAATGAAGGCATTGAACATCAGATTCCTCCGCCTTACACTCCTGAACAAAAAAGTGTGGCTGAACAAGCAAACCACTTTATTCTAGATGAGATACAAACAATCCTGGTTCAGATTAAAGTATGCCTTACCTACTTGGGGGAGGCTTTAATTACTTTGACTTATTCATCAAACATAACCACTCAAAATCCAATTCTTGGGTTGTTTCTCCAACAGAAATTTTTACTGGTCAGAAACCTATGTACAATCATCAGAGTCCCTTTGGCTGCAAGTTGTTCTGCCTCATTCCAAAACAATTAAGATCAAATAAACTAAATTTAGTAGCGTGGGAAGGAATCTTGTTGTGTTTTGTGAATGGTACATTGGCATACAAGATACTTGGTCTGGACAAAAAACAAGCTTTCTTCAGTAAACATATCAAATTTTACAAACAAAAATTTCCTGTTCTCTTGGGTAGTCAAGCGTTGAATACCTCATTTTCCCTTGTCAATATTCCAAGAAACTCAAATCCTACTGTAAAGCATGATTTGGATCCTATTGATTAATTTGTTGATGTTCCGGTAGAGGAATATTCTGGCTAAAATAATCAACTATTAGCTCAGTCTGAATTAATTCCTGAGAATGTCACTGAGTTTGAACCTGTTCTATCGAAAGAACAGACATTTTAAATTGAAGGTCATAGGTCCCAGAAATCTTCCAAAAATCAACTGTGAAATTGATCAACTGAATATACTTCCTTTGGGTAGAAGAAAAAAAGTTTTCAATTTCAATACGATTTACAATGTGGTTCTGAAATCATTCAATCAAGCGTTTTCTGGAGAAAATAAAAAAGATTGGTTAGAAGTGGTTAACAAAGAGTTGGGTGGTATGTGTGAGCTTGGAGTATGTATGAGCTTGGAGTATGTATGGTGATAGATGGGGAAGATAAGAAATATTCTTTATCATGTGTCTGGGTGTTCAAGAACAAAATTGGTGCAAATGGTGAAATAACTGAGCAAAAGAGAGGATCTGCACTCCAGGATTTCTTCAAATAGAAGGTATAAACTATGGTCAGAAATTTTCGCCAACCAGGTGTCTTAATTCTTTCTGTTCGCTGGTTTCAATAGCTTCCTCAAGAGGGTGGGAGTTTCATAGATTAGATGTACAAAGTGCTTTCCTCAAAGCTCCTATCACCTGCAGAAATTGGAGGACACCTGTGGGAATTTTTCTTGTGGTAACTTTCACATTACTTCTATTCTTACTTGAATCTTTCTCATTCATTATTCCAATGTAAATTCAATGCGCAGTGACTGTGTATTGAAGATTATAGTATGCTTTGAAGTAAGAAAAACAGTAGCAGCTGAGATACCCACATGTCAACTGGTGGCAGGTGTCCCCCAATTTCTGCTTGTGTATAGAAGAAGAAATATTCCTCAAAATACCGCCTGGAGTGAATGAAGATCCAAAAACTACAGTCTTAAAAATGCACAAAGAAATTTACAGATTAAAATAATCTCTGCTGGCTTGGTACAAACAAATATCTCAATTCATGAAGTCAATTAGTTTCAGAATTTCTGTAGCTGATCCTTGAAGTTTTGTTTTCTGGCGGGACTATCTCCCAAAACCTATTTATGTCTACATTCATGTATATGATCTTGTCATCTTTGGCCCATCAGTCTCAGAATTCAAAGATAAAATCAAGAGGGAATTCAAAATGGAAGAGTCCGGCAAAGCAGACTTTCTTCTTGGAATGAAAATCTAAAGATCCAAACACAATATCTCACTCACTCACACCAGCAGAAATTGGGGGACACCTGCCACCAGTTGACATGCGGGTATCTCAGTTGCTACTGTTTTTCTTAATTTAAAGAATACCATATTAATATTCAATTCACAGTGACTCTGCATTGAATTTAAATTGGAATAATCAATCAGTAAGATTCAAGTAAGAATACAAGTAGTGTGAAAGTTACCACATGAAAACTGCCAGCAGGTGTCCTCCAATTTGTGCTGGTGTCTAGGGGTGGCACCTGGTGGATATCCAAATGTTTTTTAGACCCTGCCACCCCAACCTGCGGGTATGCCTGCTCCAAAAAGACCCTCAAAGTTGTAACCGGGATCCATACACAATATTACCCAGGGCATATCCGCACAATTATTGGGTATGGTAAAGGCCCGGGTACCCGCCCTATGTATAAATTGAGAGTAATGTAAATGCTTTGTTTTGTTTTTTATTATTGTTCAAGAATTTGGGAGATTGATAAAATTTTGAAAACATGACAAACACTTGATGATCAGGAAAAAAAGGTTGTTGGGATGCCAAAGGATAACATGACCCAAAAATTAGTTTGTCTATTTCACTCAATGATTGCCAAAACATGGTAATTTATTTAGTAATTGATTTTATCAAGGGTTTGCTGCTACATTGGTGGGTAGCAGACACATAACAGTAACATAGTGTTTTTGACCCCATTACGCTAACATTTTTGGGTATCAGTGTTTTTTTTCTTTAGTTACTTTAGCATTAATTTGTAACAATTTTTTACATTATCCATTATGCTATCTCTCGTTTTTGTTTCATATTTTATGTTATCTCTATTTGTATCATAGTTCTTCTTTTTCACGTAATTTTTTTCATTCATTCCTTTACACCACATGAAAACAATCCTGAAGGAAGTCGAAGTTTTAGAAAAATAAGACAGTTGAGATCATGTATGTTTTATATATGTTACTTAGAGTCAGAGTTATGTATTTTAATTGGAGGTTGTAAGCTGAAAACAAAGATGAGAGAGTCAGATTTATGTATTTTAATTGGAGATTGAAAGCTCCAAAGAAAGATGAGATCATTTATGTTTTATATATTTTACTTAGAGTTCCTGCTTTTGACAATTTTATTTTTTATGTTTTTATTGGTTTTCATTTTATTTTTAATTAGTTTTATGAACTTTTTACTCACTAATTTTGATTTCTGATTTTTTAGTTCTTTTAATTCTTTTCAATTCATTATTTATTTGACAAATGCAGATGGTCAAATTCAATATTTTTTCTTGTTTGATTTCTTCTGGATTGCTTAACTTGAATATATAGTTTTTCTTGTTTTATTTGGTTTTCATCATTTCTGCAATGCAAATTCACACACCATTCCCAGACAACTACCAAGCCATTACTCAATGATTTTGGTTTGACTTTACATGATTGCAAAATTCACAGATGTGCATCATCCCCAATCTCAGATGCAATTATAAATCCAGTTTCTCAGCTAGCTTCATTAATGATATTTCATGGTTTCTATGATGTGAAATTTCTATTTTGAATCTAGGTGGATCATTTTCTCAATCAGCCCAAAAAATCAAAAATATTTATTTATACATTCATTTCATAAATTTCAAATGAAATAAAAAAAAACCTTTTTCTTTGTTTGTATAAAAGAAGAATCAACAGCAATGAAACATTCACTTATAAAAAACATACTCAAAAAAATGACAAAAAAATGTATTCATCTTCATTGGTAGCACCTTTGAATTTTGAGAGATCAAAGGTGCTTGATCAGTTAATTATTCATTTTCAAGCTGATGATGAGCTGTGCTGTTGTGGATTGGATAGTATTTTTTCAATGAATCAATCAAATCCCAAGGAAGGACTATGCCTTGCCTCCGACACAAAGCTTTTTCCATCATCATTATGGTCAAATGGTTCTGGATTGTTGTTTTCATCCTCCAAAATCATGTTGTGGAGGATAACGCACATCATCATCACCCCAGGGATTTTAATATTTGACCATAATTTAGCAGGATCCCTAAAAATTGCCAATATTTCCTGTAGTATTTAAAAAGCCCTTTTCACATCCTTCCATGTGGCTTCCTGCACCTTTGCAAAATTCTGCAAAATAATTAAAATAATTGAATCAATAAACCAAAATAACGTAAATGAATCAATGAGTATAATACAAACCAAACGGAATACCAACAAAGGAAGCCTACTTTTCTCCCCTGACCTTATGGTTGGGAGATGGTTTTGACCAGGGTGGATCATTGGCTAGCTAATACCGTTGATGGTATTTATTCCTGTTTATGATGTATTCACATCTAGGGGAGGTTTTTTGATGATGTGTTGGAAGAAATGGGACATTTCAAGCGCAGTCAAGTCATGGTGTCATCCAGGCAGCCCAAAACAAATTATTGCACCCCCACAGATAATACAATAAAACTACTGTAAGAATAATCTTTGGTACCTGAGATTCATAGAAATAGTTTTCATGTTCAAATGATGGGTAAAATTAGATTGATAAAATTATAAAAAACCTATTCTTTGCCTTGATACTTTCTGGCCCAAGAAGTTGGAAAGTTTTTCCATTCCCAGTGCATGCAATCTAGTGAAACTAGCATGCCTGGGAAGCCTCAACCATTTCAAACTTCAAGGAAATTTTCACATTGTGAGTGTTTGGGTCCTGGATTCCATAGATGTGATGAACAGCTGTTCAAAATTAATCCAGGATTTCAAGTGATGTGGTTCCTGATAACCAAAGGTACTTGTCATTAAAATGAGCTTCTATCCAATAAACAAGAAACCAGAGAGCTGAGGTGATTTTCTGGATTGGATGAAAGCCAAGTTCAACCAGGGAATCAGGTTTTTGAAAAAAGTGGGGAACCACCTGTTTAAACTCATGGAAAAGCTTCAGAAAAAGTGACCTCCTCATATGAAATAGTCAAAAAAATGATTTATTCCCATAGATGAGGGACTCAGAAAAATAGTCCTTTGTGGGCCTCTCAAATCCTTCAGCAAAACCCCATGGTGGATTGGGCTGTTTTCCAAGTCTTGAACCTCGATGGAATGGCTCAAATTCATCTTCATCTTGTTCATTTTGGCTTAATATGGGACTGGCTTGTAGAATGGCCCTTTTTGTTCTGTAAATTCACATGAGGAGATTGGTTATTGCAAGAATTTCAGATTGAACGTTGAGCTTATTTTAATGATTTTTTGCTGATCCATTGATTTATTTGGTGGATTAGAAAAAAAAAAGGATGATTCAGGTAGGATTGAAAAAAAAGGATGATTTGGAAGGGGGAGACAGGGGAATTGGTTTCACAAAAAGTTACCAGCTGCGTGCAGTGGAGAAGAGCAAAAATTCAGGGTGGTGAATTGTGGTTGCATCTGCAAAATTTAGCAGCCCAAATTTACCTTGGTAGGTAGAGAAGCTCTTAGGAGATGAGGTGATTGAGATTGCTTTTCCAGAGGCTTTCAAGCTACCGCTGATGGTAGATTACCTCTTGCTGAGGGTGGAGTACATAATTAACAGTTATTTTGGGAGTGAAATATGTTAGGATTTTGAACACCATTCTTACAAATGTAATAATTGGATTTCCTATTTTCATTCCCATGATGCTCACATAGAATGTTGAAAACAGATTCTTAAAATGCAAAAGTTCATTGATGTGGGTTTCTCAAAATGTTTGCATCAAAATATCATCGTTAGTTTTTCAGGTGATATATTTAAAAGATGGAATCACATTGAAAGAGACATGCAACAATTTAGAGCAAAGAATACCCAGAGTACCTTTAGAGTTTTATGGTCAACTTGTTTGTTGTTAACTATAATAAGCCCCGGTCAAAAATGTGGCCACAGGCCCGGCTCAAGACAAAAAAAAAAGAGTTACAACAACAAAGATAGTTGAGCGTTAGCCAGGTTTGATTTTACCCTCAGTGCAACACAGCTTCATGGTCATCAGCCCAATGCTGGCCAGGCATTCACATACATGCAGTGCATGGTGGTCTGACTGGTCATCTTTCTCACATCATAGGGAACTGATCGTGGGTGCTGCACCCTCACAAGCAAGGGTCTGCAACCAGCGTTGGGCAGATACTTGGGTAACATAATTTTTTTTTAGTTATCCACATTGGCTGTTTTGGTAACGTAACAAAAAAATCTGGTAAAGTAACGTAACATAACTTTTTTTGATTTTTTTTTTTTTTTGTAACGTAACTTTTTTTTTTT
>KN360970.1:0-45252 GCA_000785685.1 Uromyces viciae-fabae | reverse complement strand
GTGTAGTCGGGAAGCCAACCACTCACCGCTATGCCAGGGCTACCCTGGTGGCATCCTTGATATTGTGGGTTTCACCACAACGGGTGATATCTTGCTGCACCTTTTGCAAATATTTTAGTCATACATGGATTACATAAACAGATTGGTAATGATTTGACTCGCTTTTCCTCTCTTTTTGCCTGTTGACTCACCTTCAATCTATTCTTCCCTTAGGGTCTTTAACAACAGATTCTGGCAGCAATAACTTCACCATGGCCAAAGAGCTGGCCAGAATCATGAAAAAGAGCGGTGGCGACTTCACCGATTATCTCAACACTCATCCACGCTGCTTCTGCCATGTAGTGGCTCTAATCTTGGGAGCTGGTCTCAAGCATCTGAAGCTCAAACAACCTCTCAAAGATCCCTCAACCAAACCTGACTACTTCCCCAGGATCGATACTATCACAGAGGTTGAGGAAGACATCAACACCAAAACCAACTCTGAGGACCCTGACATTCAACAGATTTTACCATCCAATTATGAGGAGATAGATGATGTGGATCATGAAGATGCCTCTGATGAAGCCTACTCTGGTGATGATGACAAATCCAGCAAAGACAAGGATCCCGGTAAGAATCCTGAAAAAACACCAATACCGAAACCAACTTTGAGGACCCTGACATTCAAGAGATTTTACCATCCGATTATGAGGAGATAGATGATGTGGATCCTGACGATGCCTCTGATGAATCCTACTCTGGTGATGATGACAACTCCAGCAAAGACGAGGATCCTGGTAAGAATCCTGAAAGCCCCACATTTGGAATAGGTTACACGCTGTTGAAGGTGAGGCCCATACCAGAAAAATAACCTGCACCATGATCTATAAATGAATGCATCTGACCTCCTTGCTTGCTGCTCTAGGTTGACTACATTTTTCGACATATTTCCTCATCAACAGCCCGAATGAGGCCCATACCAGAAAAATAACCTGCACCATGATCTATAAATGAATGCATCTGACCTCCTTGCTTGCTGCTCTAAGTTGACTACATTTTTCGAAATATTTCCTCATCAACAGCCCGACGAGCCAAATTCAAGCTGAAGGCCAAACAACTGGGCTACATGGGGCCATCTTTAATTGCTGGGTATGGAATCAGATGGAATGTCTCTTACGATTGCTGGCAGCGTGCATACTCAGCACGCAAGGTCATTGGACAGCTACTTGATGACGAGTCAGATAAATACACAGGTCGGTCTTCTGCCAACCGCTTCTACAAGGGATATGAGGTATCACAAAATGAATGGGAACATTTTAACATCCTTAACTCAGTCTTAGAGGTTAGTGAATTTTTTTTGGTTCATAATCTTGTTCCCCCCATTGGCTTATACTTCTTAGATCTCGTTCCCCCATTGGCTTATACTTCTTAACTCTTATTCAACAGGAATTTTTAGCACTGACACTACGTATGGAGGGAGATGGACCTTCTGCATCAATGGTCCTCTATGAGTTTTGCAGACTAATTGACTTACTCCAAAAAAAAGAGAAACCCCCTGAATTCAAACCGCTAAAAGCAATTTTCAACCCCATGATTCAACTTGCCAACAAGTACCTATTGATAGCGCTCAAATGTGATTCAATCTTGCTGGCAACAATATTACACCTAGCCTGGAGACTCTCACTCATCTCTGACCGGTTCCCTGAATACCATGACTATGCTGAAGAGCTTCTCCATGACACATTCAAGGCAAAAATGGAAATTAGAAATAAGAATTTGCTATTGGTAGAGGCCACAGAAATGACTGCCAATGACTTGTGTGAGGATTCAGACGAATTCAATTATTATCCAATGCATAGCCGTGCATCACAAGAAGAGGATGAGCTGAAGAAATATAAGGATGGGGTGTGGCCTTTGGGACGTAAGGGTGATCCACTTCAATGGTGGAAGGTGAGTCTCATATGCCGTTAATTTTAAATAACCAGCCATCACAAAGCTGACTTGGTGTGTGACTTTTGTGCTTCAGACTCATGCTTCTGAGTTTCCATTGTTATCAGAAGTTGCAAGAGACTCTCTAGCATGTGCAGGAAGCTTAGCAACAGAGGAACAGACATTCTCAGCTGCTGCAAATGTTTGTTCGTCTTCAAGAAGCAGTTTGGGTGCTGCAACAATTGAAAGGTGTGTCAGCAGCCATATGTGGTTGCAACAAGGGTTAAAAGCAGGTGGAGTATTCTCAGATGCTCAGGCTATTATTGATGAAGCTGAATTGCACACCAAATTTTCTACTCAGGTGGAAGAGATGAAAAAAAAAATTACTAACAAAAACATTAAGCATGTGACAAAAAAAAAATAAATTTTTATTTGTATTTCACTCTTTTCATTTTATTTGAATATATCAAAACTAACAAAAACATGAAGCATGTGAAAAAAAAAAAAAAAAAATTGTATTTCACTCTCTTCATTATATTTAAATACATCCAAAAAATTTATTGCAATTAAACCCACCCCTTCTAAAGCGCTAAATTAGCTTTTAAACCCCCGCTAAACTAGCTGTTAACAACAGCTAAATTAGCTGTTACTGCCGTTAATTATTGGCTAACTTAGCTTTTAGCTAGCTAAAGTAGCGGACTTATAGCGCCCTGAAGCTAAAATTCGGCTACATTTAGCGTAGAAAAATAAATTCCCCTAAGGGTTAGCTTTAGCTGGTCCAAAAAAAAGCTACAGCCAAAAAACTTTAGCTGTAGCGGAAAACCGCTAATTAGCTGGGCGCTAAAAGCTAAGTGTAGCTTAGCTGTTGCACCATTTCCTGAACCATATTTGAAAGGTACTATTATACCTTGATTTGTATTTTTTAAATTTTTCCTTCTCAAACACCTTTGATCACAAATCACCAAAAATCATCAGCCACATTTTCCCCCAGAGCTCAATTGATAAAATTCCAAACCTTCATGACCAATCAGCTCTTTGAGGAAATAGCACCTGCCTCCTTCTATTTTTCACTTTCCTTCCTTTTCATTTAATTTTTATGGGTTGCAGATCATGCCACAATGTAAATTCACATGTGGCATGGGTAAAACCCTTTGAATTTTCCTCTTAAGATTCAGTTTAATTTCAAGCCCAGCAGAGTAAGAAAATGTGGCAATTGTTGAAATCCCATTTATCAATCAATGCTTATTTGATATTTATTTTATTTTATTTCAATTCTATTTTCTTATTTATTTTTGTACAAAATATCATCTAAAATTTTGCTTGTCTGTCACAGTCAATAATTTCAACTGGCTTGACATTTCTTTCAATAATACTCAACTCAATTCAAAATACTAATCTAAACAACCCATTTAATCATAAAACTTGAACCAACAATCAACATCATTCAACCTCAGAAGACAAACCTCCAGTTCTGATCATCTGTTATTATTCCTGATTCAAGATTCAATAATTTCAAACTAAAAACCAATTCACTTCTTTTTTATTCAACTCAGTCTCTGTCTACTTTCTTAATTTTTTCTTATGGATTTATTTATATTTAAATTAATAAGTTGTTATGCTCAAAAAGATTTAATCGATTAATTTTAATATTGAGCTATATCTCCATATCTCCAACTTACTCTCTTCACTAGTTCTGTCCATTTCTCTTCTCAGTTTTCCTCTCAAAACTAGGGAATTGATTTAATAAAAACTATTTAGTCCTGTTGGTGATATCTTTTCCTTATAATATATATATATATTGTTCATGAATACTCAAAAACATTTTCCTATTTATGTATTTTGTTCTCTTTGGCTCTTGAACTTTGAAATAAAATAAGCTGGGTTTTGGTGTTCAAACCATCTAATTTCTTTCAGAAATTGAGTATTCAATGAAAGTATTTTCATTTGGGATCCAGAAAATCCATCATTGGCCTCCCTGAAAATATCTAATAAAATGAAGATGCTTTGTGTCCGTATTTTTTTTGTGCAGGTGGTGTGGCTTGTGCACAAATTCCACCTCCAAGTCCTCTCCATATAAAAAATTTGTTTCCTATGAAAAATCATTTCTAATGGATTTTTTTCTTTATTGATGAATGTGATTGGCATGTTGTGTGTAAATTAATCCCCAAAAAATTATCTGACAGATCAGATGATAAAACATATGTCCTTGCCATTTCACCAATTGTGTGGTGTATCCTGGCATTGAATTGTGTTTTGATGTTAGATTCTGCAATCCTTCTGTTGTTTTTATGCTCTTGAAGCAACTAATTAATTTGATGAAGATATAGAAAATAGTTAAAACTAAATAAAAATGGTGAAAGAAGAGCAAGTTAAAAGCCAGAATAGTTTATATTAAGATAGGCTCTAACTCAATGATTATATTTCAATGAGAAGAAAAATGTTTTGATATGAGCAAAATTTAAGCCCAAAGGGGGTCACACAAAAATAATATAATATAAAATAAATAAATGAAAAAGATGGTCACAACGTATGAGCAAATTTTACCCAGAAAAACAACACCTTCCACCAGTTTGTGAACTCCTTTGATTTAAGCTCACCCCACAGTTGGTGTGGAAGCATATGAGCTTCTTTTGAATCATTATTCTCATTTTCTCAATGTATCTTTTGAAAGTTGAGCATACTTCTTTTCTTTTTGAGTAAGAAACTTTAGAGTATGTTGAGCCAATATCCCAAAAGGATAAAATATATTTCACGCCATCAAACCCTCTGGTGAATGGCCCAATCACATCTGAAACAATAATCTCTATAGGCTTTATTTTCCTGTTTTCCGATTCTCTTTTTCTAGTTCTTTAAGATTTTATTTCAAGCAAATTTTCACATACTTTTAACTTTTATTAGCCAGTTTATCTGGTCAAGTTGTATAAAATTTACTTGAAATCATATTTTCAATTCTTTTTATACTTATGTGACCTAATTTTTGATGCCATATAAGGACATCATTTTTCTGAGTATTGATTGTAAACTCAGATACAATGGAAGCAATTTCTTGTGTGGAAATAATTGTTTTGTATTTCATGGGAGTTGGAATCAAAATTTTAGGAGATGTTTCAAGATGAACAATATACAGAATCCACCATCTTTGATTGATGGATAAGCTCTTAATCAAGAATCCAGACGGAAAAAAGCAAATTGGTTTACAATCTTTCGGAGAACCAGAGGGGGGTCTGAGCTACAGCAAGGATGTTGGAGTGGTGAGCAGAACCACCCCCATTTGGAACACAGAGGGGCAAGTGAGCTACAGCAAGGATGTTGGAGAAATGGAGAGAAGAGAAACAAGAGGAAAAAAAACTATTTGTGTGTGAGAAGGAGACAAAAATGAAATTAATTACATTGCATAGACTATGGACAGCAGAGAAAGAAAAGGTAAAAGAGAAGAAGCAAAGAGAATGAAAACAAGAGTAACTAAGTGAGAAAGAAAAATTTGGTAGACCTTTTGGAACATCAGAGGGGTTCATAAGCTATGGCAAGAATATTGAACCAATTGAGAGAAACCAAACAAGTGGAAACACACCTATGTGTGTGTGTGAAGGAGACAGAAAAGAAATGAATGGAGAAAAAAGAGGAAAAATAAAAGACAACAGTCTAACTAAGGACTACAGTAGCTCTAAAACTAAACCTTGATTATCCCTTCCTGCAGTCCCGTAAACTTCCTATACTTCTGAATTTCACACCATCATCATCAATGCTCATGCACCTCTGTTAAGCTTAAGTGATTCAATGGAAATGAGTTTTGTGATGAGATCTTTGCTATAAAAAACATTGTTAACAATCATTCTGTCAACATTCAAGACTAACCTCAGCCAGGGGGTCTAACTATGAAAATTCAGGTTTAATCATACTTAAATTTTTTTTTTCATTTTAACTTTTTTTCTCATCTTCTTAAAAATCAACAAGATCAAAAACAAGAAGAAAAGAGTGAAAGAGTTCTGGATTCAAGACACTGGTATTTTATTTTTCTCAACAATTCAACAAAATCATCAAATCACTAAAAGAAAACATTTTTCAATTTTTTATTTTATTTTTATTTTTATTTTTATTTCATTTTATTTCAGTCTTAATCAGAATCAAATCAAAAGCTAGCACCAGTCCATATATTGGATCAAAATAATCATAACCATTGGTATTTTATTTTTTATATTTTTCTTTATTAAAATTCATATTGAAACAACTCATCAAGATTAATTTTTACTTTTCTTAGTTTTTATTTCAGTCTTAAAATATTTTCAGTCTAAAATTTAGTCTATCTTATTTTTACTAGATTCTGTCCTTAAGGTAGCGCTCTTAATCTTCTTTCTTATTTTTCTTTCTTGTTCATTTTATTCTTGTTATTTTTATCTTTCTGACTGAAATACATCCTTAAGTTTCCAATTTATTACTTTTTACTAGATTCTGTCCTTAAGGTAGCGCTCTTAATCTTCTTTCTTATTTTTCTTTCTTGTTCATTTTATTCTTCTTATTTTTATCTTTCTGACTGAAATACATCCTTAAGTTTCCAATTTATTAAATTCTACCTGAATTGTTCTTAAATTCTATCTTCCCAATTATAGTCACCTATATTGGAGTAAATTCAGTTTCAAATTAAAATGTTTTAGGATTGATAAGAAATTCTTTATCAATAAAGAGGCTGGTCAGATAATTAGTGAACAAATGGGTTGTGAAACAGTCAAACCCCATGAGTTTTTTTGCCTTGGTTTTGAATGAAGGACCCAATGTCATCTATGTTTGAATCATAAAAAAATTCCACTGATTGTACTATCACAAATTCATGAGCATCTTGATTGTTTGATGCTCTTGCTTCATTTCTTTTTGCACTCCAAAAAAAAATTCAAGCAACTGCTTGCAGTTGACATGTGAGTTGCCTTTGTTCAAAAGGCAACTCACATGTCAACTTCAGGCATTATCTTGAATTTTTTTTGCAGTGTTGCTTACTGAACTGAAATACATGCAAAATTGAAGTCAATATTTGATTTGTTGTGTGTGGAATTCATGTTATTAAATGATTACTGTCTTGATTGACCTTTATATTTCTTAAAGCAAGTTTCTACTAAATGTCCCCTGGATCAAAAAAAATTAAAGTATCTGGTTTGATTATTTTGACAATTTTCATTTGTAGTGGGTAAAGTTTTTTTTTCTTTCTTTTGGTTGCAATAATGAGAGAATTCAATCTTTGTGAGTCTTACTAATTCTCTATTTGAAACTTGAGAAGGCTCACTTTCCATTTTACTGTCCAGTTGTTGATATACATTGACAAATGTTTATTTTTTTAGGTTTTGTAAAGATAAGTGAAATAACCTTCCCAACACTGTTTCCTCATTTACTAAGAAGCCACTTCTAATCATTTCATTACATATAGCTTCCCTTTTTCTGAAGTGTACCTCAACATCTGGTTTGTTGTACTTTTGGTTGAATTTGGTTTTAAGTGCTTTTGTGAAAAATTCAAGATGTGTTTTCTTACTTGTTGCTTTAAAATAGCTGGAGAGCCACTGATATACCTCAATACTACTTTCAAGTTTGGCAACACCAAGTTTCAGTTCATTGGCAATGATGAAAGCTAGTGAATGTTTGATTACAATATATATATTCATTTAAGGTTATTCAATATTTGGGTTATTCAAAATTTCTCCTTTTTCAGTAATAAATTCAAGAATGTGATTTAGAGTAATTAACCAGGTGGTAAAATTCAAACCATTGGCTTCAAGTTTGGTCACATGGCTCAAAAGCCACATTAAGGCAATTGGCTGTTCTATGATGGGATTCATGTGCCCAATTTCAATTTCCAAAGAATGTGTATTTCAGTTTTTATTCAATGCGGATGCAGGATTTCAGGTTGATGAAACTGGTATGGTGGTTTTTTTGCTATGTTTGGCTTGTTGGTCAATGAAGTTGTTGAGTGACACAGGCTTAACTCCAAAAATCTTGTTGACCTGTTGAACCTCAGGGGTTTCCTTGAAAGTTCAAAGGTTGCTGGACACATTTGTGGGTGCAGCTTGTTGGATCCTATACACCAGCCATCAGGCTGTTTAGCTCATGAGCAGTAGAGCAGGTCCATGTATGACTGTGGTCCAGGTTTGACTCCCGCAGCTGCCACTATCTTCTCCATGCCATCACACAGCTGAGGCAGAGGCACAAATTGGTTGCAAAATTTTTTGTTGAAGAGACACACTTTGTCTTGCTGTTTGCTGTGTTTGGTAGGGTTTTCAGAGCTCATGATGCAACTTCAAGTAGTTAGGATTGGAAGTAGAAACATCAATCTCCTATCGGTCACAACCGGAACATCAATTGTTTTTTAGATTGAGTTTTGCAGATAGCTCCCAGGCTCATAACCTGTAAGACGCAATGCTGGGATGACCGAAGTATTCAAAAAGTTATGAGTATAGATTCCTCTAATTGTGATGATGAAAATATTTTAGAAAATAACCATAAAAAATATCAAAGTATACAAAGAAAATATAATGAGAATATATAGATTTAATTATAAAGAAATATGTAATAAAATAATGAGAGAATAATTGATTTGGATTATTTGCTTACCTGGGATGACAGCAGTATTTAAAAAGGTATGTGTATAAATTCCTCTAATGGTGATGAGGAAAATATTTTCTGTCATCCCGGGTATAATATTTAGCATATTGAATAATTCAATATTACTAACCCACTATATCATAACAACTGACATGGCATTATGGGCTACACAGAACCTTCACCTTCCAACCGGACATCTGCGTCTGTTTTGTGGATTTCCACTGATGCAAACTTTGCGAATTCTGTATCGAAAGAGTTATCTGCTTAAATGGCAAAAAAAAAACATGACGATGTGTAATTAGAAGGTTATTGGGAGATGTGGAGCACAACTGACCATTGTCACAAATTTCCAAAACATGTAGTTCAGGCGAGTTATTATCGGAACGACTCATGACCAAGCCGAACCCCAAGTGATTTAACTTCCTCATTAACTTCGCTCTTGAAGTCTTGACTCGGGAAGAAGTCGCCCTTCGATTTCGATCGCTATCATAGCCCTCTTGGTCAATACAATAGGCATGGAGGTTCAAGATTGCGAGTATGCTTTGAATAAAGCAGGGGTTTGTCATGAACAACTGTGCGCGCAATAATACAATTAATTGATTAAAAACCTCACATATTTCCTATAATTGCCATTGGGCCATTCATACCCTAACAAATTACAGAACAGCTGTGTCAGGTTTGATTCCAAGGCAAAACGAAAGTAGAGTGAATTCACCTGAAAGGATATTTCTTGCCATCTTTCAGTTCTCATAAAGCTAGATGACCTAGCAAACATAGTCTGTAATGCAATGTATCCTTTTTTAGATTTTGATACCTCCTCTTTCGATTTTTTATGACAAAACACTGAATTAGACAAAGACGGTTTACCTGAGCTAGTATTATTGGAAAATGGACGAAGGTAGCGAGATACACAAGGAAGGCATGATACATCAGCCTCTGTCTTTGATGGCGGATGTTACAGCTAAGCAGCGATTCTTTTCGTCGCCGACCTGATCCCGTTGCAGCATCTATTGGTTCCTGGGGTAGTGATTGTCTGTATAAGGCTCTGAGTGATATGAAAAGTAGAGGGAAGTAGAGCTGAGGAATATAGATCGATTAAGCTCAGATGTATATCAGATTAAAGTCATAAACAGATTTCACATACCAAGAACTTACAACGGATAGCATGCCAATATCGGCCAAATATAGTATTTGTCCTTGGCGAATATTACTTCCCAAACGGTCCTAGGGGGTATCAATGTCATATTATCCAAATCATGTAAGGACTTGGCAAAGTCATAGAATCAACGTAATTAACTGACTTGCAGAAGGAGCACTTTCTCGGCTGGTACTAGTAAGCTCAGAAGATGGAGTGGGTTAAAATTTATAGGATGATACGTTTTCCCTTCTTGTCGTAACGTTGAAGCTACCTCGTTTCCAATTGATTCGATTTCCCGTAGGGCCTTGTAGGCTGCTACATACTTCCAGGTGATGGGGACTAAAAAAATTAGTAAATTCTTCAGTTTTCCATCTTTTCCACCTTAACTCCAGTTGGCTAGCGATGAAATTTCAATCGAAGCATAAATGAAAATAGAACCTACTCAACGGGCCAAAACAGACACACACAAAAAATATGCTAAAACCCCACTTGATCAGGTTTCTCAAGGAATCTGGATTGAACTTAGTAGCTAGGTGTGAGCTCCAAGCTATCTTCGCACATTGGCAAGCACAGATCCACAAAAATGCTGATATAGGAAGTAGACTGCGGAATCAGCCTGGATGTCAAGTGAAGTGAGATATGAAAACTCGAAATATCCATCATTTAAACCTACCACTAGTAGACAGTATCAACATCAAGGTTGGGTGGGGGCACAGCATTAGAGATATCAAATCAACATTCAAATATTTCTTTTTAATTACTCACCAAGATGATAGTATGATTGCAAAAAATTTGACACCAAAAATCAACACCATAACAGATTCCGCTGGTTTATGTCCCGAATCTGAAGTGATCCGTACGATCAACACGTAAATGGTCACTGTTTAACATTCATATTCAAGATTAATCCGTTATACAATTGGTCAAAGGCTTGAATGAACGGCTCTCACTTATAGAATATAGAAAGTAGGCCAATCCTGACATGATTGAAATGTTGATCTTGACTAAACCCACTGTTAAGGCAATTGTACCAAGACGTCAGGGCTAAACCACAGGAATGAAACATTTCTGATCCTTGAAGAATTGACGAACAGTTGTTAAATTTTATCCTGGGAGACTTTAAGATTTGAAACCGCTGGTATAACAGATAAGAACTCTGAAATAACATGCTGCACCGATTTATAGGCAGATATGATCTCATCAGCTGACTTGAATAAAAGTGATTATACAAGTATAAGATATGGGTGAGTGCAAACATTTCAGAAAGTACCAAAATGGCAATAGTCAGGTGGCGTGACCATAGTGGACTTCGAGGTGACTGGAAAAGCCAGACGCGACGGGTTCTTCCGACATGGTTAATTATTCCAAGATACGAGTATAGCAGTTGATGAACACGGGAAATTACAATAAGGTGGTTAGTCAAACTGCTTACATGAATAGAAGTTTCCAAAGTATTTGCGGTCGCAAGGTATGGGTTCACATTTTCAGGCAAATGAGTGATAAAATTAATTAATTCTGCTTCTTGCTGGTCCATTGAAGCCGGACCCACACAGCCTACGAAATAAGAATGAGGCTTGGTGGGATAATCGAACAATCAATATCGGATGTTGGGCGCGGCAAGTACCAAAAAAATGGGTCTAGGCTTAAAAGAAAAACTTGGGGTAAATATTAAAATTCAAATGTGTGAAGTGCTCGCTGTAAAATTGAGAAGCAGTAGTGAGCTGGTCTCGTCGGGTGAGAGCGCGTGCAGTTAACAATTTCAAAGGCTCATTTTGCTTACATGGTTTTTCGACTAATTGAGACACTGTTATCATTTTTCGACGACTTGAATTGACCCTCAATTTCACATCTCACAGTATGCAGACTCGAAGGATACTTTTACCTCCTCGCGCATGTTTCCAATGCGTTGATGACTGTTGATGGTTTCCAGGAAGCCCCACCAGGTACGAATGGAATGAGAAGGTCTTTCGATCAATGGCTAGTATATGGTTGTTTTCATCAGTGATCCCAGGTTTGGTCAAAACCTCAAAGTGTATCTACACTTGGTTCACGGGTCGCGTGTCTACTGATCTCATAGAGAGGCTTATAAGCCCTAGCTAGAGCGCTGGTGACACCTCAGAGGGAGAGAAACCTCATCCATAACATGAGAATGTCCGGCAGCATTCACAAGAAGTTCGGCTTTTGACTTGATGTGAGATTTGAAAAAATAACTGCCGTTGCCACTATTACGGTTGACGATGGCGGTTTTGCATTTGTATTTTTTTTTTTGCTGAATTCACCCGCCTGTCATGGGTGAATCAGCAAACCCCCCAAATAAGCAAAACTAAATCAGCTACCAAAAGAGGTGGCTGATTTGGAAAACACATCAGCAAAAACAATGGCCCAAATTATCAAACCGTGCTGCCTCCTCCATCTCACCCTCTCACTTCTGATCAAAAACTGAGCAACGGTAAATCCCATTCGACTATCCTCTGTTATTTTCTCAGATTGACTTCTATCATTTATTGACAGCCGCCAAGGAGCTCAAGGGCCACTTGGTGTGATAGAGATAATGATGATGATGAATATTGATAAGTTAGATTTCTGAATAATAAAAATTTAATATATTAAAAATAGCTGTTTACCATTTTCTGCTGACAAATTATTATAAATAAAAATTATTGCAAAAGTAAATTAAAATCAAAACAATATATATATATATGTATTATATATAATAGAGAAATAGTGATTTTTAAATAAAAGTATTGTAATATTATTTGACTTACAAATTTAAATAAAATATACATAAGTATTTAATGATACAGTTTTTTTTTAAAATAATTTTAACTTATCAAATAATAGTGTTAGGGCATCCGCATTCGTCCGCTTAACTCGACCGGTTAGGCTAAGTTAACCGGACGTGTTTCCGCATTGGGGACCGGTCAAGGACCGGTCAAACAGATAAATCGATAAAAAATGGCTAACCTCCTACAAATTTGTAGGAGGTTAGCCAATCGGTTACGGATTTAACTCCCTTGGAGTTATATTCAGATAAATCGATAAAAAATGGCTAACCTCCTACAAATTTGTAGGAGGTTAGCCAATCGGTTACGGATTTAACTCCCTTCGAGTTATATTCATACCTTGACCAAGGTTGGCCAAATGTCCAACCCGCGGGGGGTGCTAGTACAGCACATGTTCATCAACTCCACTACCGCAATACCGATACGAGCACACTTCAAGAACAATCCACCCTACCATGCCACCTTCGAAGCAGCGGTCGTCAAACTTTTTGCCGGAAGAGGATGACCAACTCTCTCGAAGCTGGCTCGAAATTTCGGAGCACCCAATCCGATCCAACTTGCAGAAACGGGACAAGTTTTGGGACCTTGTCACTGTCAATTTTAATAATCATACTTCTGGATCGCATAGAGAATCCAAAAGCCTCTTAAACAGGTATTCTCACATTTTTTCCTCCTCTCTTTTTTTTTTTCGTTCCATCTTCTTTTTTTTTGTTTTGTTGCTAACTTTTTTTTTTATTTCTTTCAAATTTTTTTTTTTGGTTTTTATTTAAGATGGGAGCGCATTCGCAAATGCACTATCAAGTTTTCTGCCGTTGTGGAAAGATAAACCGTGTCCGCACACGGATTTGACTCTCCGCAGGTTCCAGAACTCGATGATTCCGCTTTGATGGACTGATGAACCAAGATCTAAGAGAAACTTACGCTCTAGACTAAGAACCCCAAGCAATTTGGCCCTTTCTTATTCCCTCGCGCTTCCGCAGTTTCTCTCCCTAAGAGTCCTGGTCAATGATTTTCCCACCAAAGAATCTGAAATTAAAAGTCTCGTAATGATATGGTTCCTTTCTAATGTCTGTTTATATTTTTTCCATCTATTTACAACTTTTCTTCCCTCCCTTCCCATCCCGCACCCGGTTTCCCCGATTCCACCCTTTCCTCCCCCGTGTACCCCCGGTTTCCATCTCCGCAGCAGTTTTGCCCCAATCACCAATCCCGCATCCGCCTTACTTCCGGAACCCTTACTGCCGACCGTCGTCACCCTACTTCTCGCAGCCCACCAGATCGGATTGTTATCCGCTGAACGATCCGTTCCTTCCCCTGCTGATCCGCAGCCCTTAACACCGATCTACCCCGCAGCACCTTCCTGAGTAACCCACATCTGATTGCCTAATCCGCATCACCGCTCAGCCCCTGTAAACTGTAGATTCCACTTTCCCTCTGCATTTGGTATATCCTGAGGCGATTAACTTTGCAGATACTTTCCACCTTCGCCAAAGCTTTTGATCAGCTCGCACAATGCTTTTCTCTGCTCTGCATGCCTCTCCACCTTTGCCACCGCTACCTAACACGAATATAAATTCCACACCGTGTACAACCGAATCGAACAAAATCCACCGTCAGGAGCTAGTGCCTCTGATTACATCAAATTGGCAAAAGAGCATTATTACGATCAAACGAGGGAGGTCTTTTCGTTTGAATTGTTGTGGCAGATTCTACGATATCATCCAAAATGGATGACATTGCCATCGGTTTCAGTGAACAACCCACCTCAGCAAGCTACCACTCCAACCTTGGCTTCCGATAAATCACTTGATCCCTACCCGAGTGCCCCAACCTCTGATATTATCCCTCCAGTTGAAGCAGAAGAAGCTTGAATTACTGGAATCAAGGCAGCAAAGAGAAAAGCAGCCGCCGTTGAAGCAAGCAACCTCAAACTCTCCTTGCTTGAACTCCATGCAAGTACGGCAGAGAAGAAACAAGCCAAAATGGCTCGTGCGAACGTACTTCAAGAAGAAACAAACCACATTCAAAAAATCCGCGCAGAAACCAAGCATCAGAAGATGCTGAATGAAAGCGAAGCCATGCAGATGGCTTGGATGACTCAGAACGTTAGCGAATTGGACAACTATGCCCGCGATTTTTTGATCATGAAGAAGAAGAGGATCCTCCGTGAGTTGAAGGAAAAAGAACAAGAAGAACAAGAAATGAAAGAAAAAGAACAAGAACAAGAAGAGATACATATGAACAACGATCCATCTCACTATGCCAATGCCACTTCTACCCATTCCATTCAAGATCAACCAAGCTTTACTCAATTCAATCAAGACACTCAACTAACTTTGACTCAAGTCACTCAACCAACTTTCACTCAAGTCACTCAACAGACAATCATTCCTGATACTAGCCATAGCTCAATCTATCCTCTTCTTCATCATGAACCTATATTAGATCCTGATTTAGATCCTGAGATGACTCTCACTCAATATTCTTGAGTTTTTCCTTTATTTCATGTTTATTTATCAATTCACTTAAAAATATATCTATCTTGAATTATTTATCAATTCACTCAAAAATATATCTTGCATTTATCTTGTGGCTCTTTATCTTGTGGCTCTTTATGTTGAGAAATTATAAGCAATAAAATCCTATTTTGGGGATATCAAAGGAAAACATATTTTGAGATAATTTTGAGATATAAAATTAAAACAAAACCAATTTGTCTTGAGATATGCAAATGAAACAAAACAATCTTGAGATATGCAAACAAAACAAAGCAATATTTTTTTGAGATATAAAAAAAAACTCTAAAAAAAATATCAATCCACAATATTCCCTTGATTTTTCCAATGCAGTTCAACAAGATCTTTTAGTAGTTGACGGTGAACTAATTCTGATTGCATATCCATAGTTCTAAATCTAATTTCATTATTAGTTAATTGTTGCTGATTTGGGAGTGGTGCAATAACTGTTGTATCAAATGAAAGGTTCAGGCCATCCTCATTAAATTCAGAAACTTCTTTTTTTTCATCTATAAGCATGTTGTGTCAAATTATACAGCATAGAATAATTTTTTCCATTCTCTTCTGACTCCAACTTCGAGCTGGACGGTCTATTATTTGAAAGCGGCCTTTGAGCACTCCAAATGCTCTTTCTATATCCTTCCTTGCAGCTTCTTGAGCCTTGGTGAACTTTTTTGAAGCCAAATCTTGACTGTTGGTTTTTGATTTGATAAAAGTTGGCCAATTGGTGTCAGCCCTCAGACATATTCAAGCCATGTCTGAACTCTGCAAATATATTCTTTTACATTTTTATATTTCATATATATTTTAATTTGTTTGTTTTTATAATTAAATGTTTGTATTATTTATAATTTTGTGTTGTGTCATACAAATTGATTAAAACTGTTGAGTTGTCAACATTGACTTTAACCTAGCAGTTAAAGAGAGCCTCTTGTGAATATATTTATCCTGACCCAGGTTCAAACCACCCTGGAGTCATAAATAAAAGTTAAAATAATAAAAACATTTTTATATAAATTAATAAATAAATAAAAAATTCGGATATTATTTTCAAGAATCACATTCTTGAAAATATATCCATTTCTCCTGAAAATACCACACAATCTGTGGATTCAATTTTTCATACTTATTGCTCATGATAAGGGTGAATAATTTACCCTTATCATTCACATTAATCACACTTAAAAATAGTTGAGATTATTTCCCAACAGAAGATTTTTAGAAAGCGTGAAAACTACTTAATATTTCCATTGGGGAAATATAGAGTATAAATACTCTTGTTTCCTCACTTCATAAAAAATCACTTCTAATTCAGAATAAATAATTTTACAAATACTTAAAACATCTTTTAGATATAATATATAAATATTTCAAAGAACAAAGTAAGTAAAAACATTTATCTTAATTAAAACTCAACCTACAGGGCTCACCCCTCCTTCTAATCAAAACTAGAAGGACAGTGCCCTAAAAACTGGCTTGGAAGGTTCTTACCTCCAACCCCTCCTCTTATAGAAAAGAAGGAGCTCCGCCATTTGGCGTGAAGACACTCTCTAAAAAGAGTATCCAGTATATACAAATACATTTGTATATACTGAAGACTATCTGTGTACTCTTATTCACGGCCTCAGGGCAGTAGAGACTACCAGTAAAAAGCTACCCAGCTCACAATTGGGGTAGATTCCATCAGCAAGATAGTATGCGTATTTATAAGTTTGTTGTTTAATTTTGAAGCTGACTTGAGGACCTAGTTTATGGAGTGTCTTATCAAATAATTCTGATTTATCTAATACATTAAGATCATTCAAAGAGCCAGGGGTCCCAAAGAAAGTGTGCCAGAATTCCAGGTCTTAAGTAGCAACTGCCTCAAGAACAACTGTTGGATATTTTTCTTTACCCTTGAATTGACCCACAAGGGCTGTGGGACAGTTCTTCCAGGACCAGTGAGTACAATCCAAACTCCCAATACAACCAGGGAAGCCATGTTCAGAATTTGTTTCAAGTATTTCCTTCAATTCATTTACATTTGGTGGCCTTAAATATTCATCTTTATATAATTCTACAATACCCTCAGTAAAATGCTTTAATGTTTCACAAGCTGTTGTTTCTGAAAGTCTTGAGTATTCATCTGTGGCATCAGAGCCAATCCCATAAGCTAATTGTTGCAGAGCTGAAGTAATTTTCTGCTGTGGGCTCAGTCCTAAAACACCACAAGCATCACAAAAAATATTTATGAAATTTGATGATCAATTTATTTTTTCTGCTGTGGGCTCAGTCCTAAAACACCACAAGCATCACAAAAAATATTTATGAAATTTGATGATCAATTTATTTGAAAGAGATACATTTATTTTTATGATTTGGATCAGATTTGATTGATTGAGAAGAATGGGAGATGCAATCAGAAAAAAAAAATTAGGAAAAAAATATTGAGAAACAAAACAATGAGAAAAATAAATGAGAAGAAAAAAAAAATCAGAAGAAAAAAAAAGAGAAGAAAAATTAAGAAGAAAAAAAAATGAGGAAAAAAAAAGAGAAGAACAAACAATTTGAAGAAAAAAAAACTAACAGCTTTTTGTTTGAAGTATTGGTCATACTCAACTAGGTCCGGACAGATTTTTTGGAACAGAGAGGGAGTGATCTGAAACCTTCTTTGCAAGTCGGTCGCAGTGTAAGTTGAATTTTCTTGAAAATAATCGATAAACAAGGTTTTGTCTCCTTCATATCGATTCCGGTTCTTGCTTTCTCCATGCGTGTTCTTTTTTTCATTACCGTCCGTATCATCGGACAAGAGTTCTTCAAAAATATTGTCTTCCTCCTCCTCTTCAAGCCATCGGAAGACAGGGTTGGTTGGGATTGGTGGGGATGACATTGTTCGGGGGTAGTTTTTCTGCTAGAATGCAGGTAACGAATGTGGAAAAAACCGCTAAGCCGGGCTAAACTGAGTTTTCCTCGGTAGCCGGTCCAGTTTAGCCGGTGCCAATGCGGAACAGGCAACTTAACCGGTTAACTTTAGTTGACTGGTGGTCAACTTGACCGGTCAACTTAACCGCACGAATGCGGATGCCCTTATAAATTAATTTAGGCGCGTGCTAAAACGACACCCTGGCGGCACGACAGCCAGGGGGGGGGGTGGGGTATTGTTTTAGACACCCCGGAAAAAAAATAAAAAAAACCCCACAGGTGTTGTTTGAGTAAACGACACACCCGGGAGCACCAATTCAACAATCACATGGTGCATACTTGAGTTCAAAACAAGCATTGCATAGGGCTTCTCCAATGTGAAGAAAATTGAGACTAATAATTTAATGATCAATGGATCAGTTTTTATTTGTCTTCAGTAGGATCAAAGGATCAGTAAGAAAAACTCAATGAAAATGGACAAGAGAGGTAATTGGAACAGCTAATGATGGGATGCTGGTTCAAAGGAACAAGAGCGAATGATTTTTTTCATTACATGTTTCAGGTTTTATAGCATGTGAGGAATGGAAACCCCTGGCAAGTAGGTCCAGGAGTTATGACTATAACAATGTAACAGGGAATAGAAAAGGATCTTGAGTGGGAGAGGATCAAAATTCCAACAAAATGGATGTTCCAGGATCTCAAAGCACTCTAATCGCACCTGGCCAATCAGAATGATTTTATTTTTGCCACCTCTTGGATCATGGCCTGTGCAATATTTCACAATTTACTCATCCATACAATTGAGGTGGATGAGGTGTGGGATTACAACTCACCCAGGGAGATTGAGGCCCCAGAAAACAATCTTACACTTACTAAATCCACATCAGAGGGCTGTGAAAAGAGAGAAATATTTATGGAACAACTCTTTCACCACCTTGATGATCCCACACAATGAGGTGTGCACTTTTTTAGTTTTCTTTCATGCCCCACATCTATATATATAAATTTGTGTAGGCTTGGCTAACATATTTGTTTGATCTCATCCTCCAAATATAGCCCAAATGTATTTCATCTCATGTTTTTTATTTTCATGTTTTTCAGATGTTTTATTTTTCTTATCTCTATTTTTGTTAACTTAAATATTTGCCGACCATCCATTTTTTTTTTTTTTTCAGTTCATTTCATCTCCTGTTTTTTCTTTTTGTTTCATTTCCTTTGAGGTTCATTTCATTTTTGCTTGGTTTCATTAAATAAAATTCAAAAATCATTCATTCCTTTTTCTTATTGAGTCAGAAGTCACAACATTAGAAGTACTCCTTATAAGAAGTGAGTTAAAAAATTTAAAATAGCAAGAAATTCTTAAATTGATCAAAGCAAGACATTCATTTCTAATGAAATGAGATAAAAAAGGAATTAAAAAAATAAAAAAGGGAAGCAATTTAAAAAAATACAAAAGGGAAGCAAGTCAAAAAAATAAAAAAGGGAAGCAATTTAAAAAAATAAAAAAGGGAAGCAAGTAAAAAAAATAAAAAAGGGAAGCAAGTTAAAAAAATACAAAACAGAAGCAAGTTAAAAAAATGAGAAGAGAAAGAATAAATAATAAAAATAAAAAACACCATATAAATAAATAAATGTGTTGAATAAATAACCCATTGAAAGAATAAATAATAAAAATAAAAAACACCATATAAATAAATAAATGTGTTGAATAAATAACCCATTAAAAAAAAAGAAAACATTCTAAGAGATAATTGCTTCTTTTTAAAGGGTTTTTGGTGAGTTTTTGGCAAGGAATAGCTAAAACTGGCACAAGCTGATTCTTCAAAGGTTCATTGATTTCCTCTTGGCTGTATCCAAGTTTGCAGTAATATTTCATCAGTTACACATGTGCTTGAGCTTGTTGAATGACCAGTTGTGCTTCCAACATCCTTTTTGGTGCTCCAAGCCCATTTCAAGTCTCAACTCAAACCACAAATCTCAGTTTTGGACCAGAAAAAGCAGGAAAATTTCAAATATTATTGAAGGAACAGATTTTATGGTAAAATTTAACCCTAGTTACCAACTCAAACCACCTCCCTATCTTAACTTGTTCTCAAGTCACACCCACCTTTAGGTCTGAATATATTACTGTTGGTTAAAACACTTTTGTTTTTGAAAAATTTGTTAGGACAATTTAATATGATTACATAATCACTGAACATTGTTGACATAGAGCACTTGTATCAGCACATCCCTGAGATTATTTGATCAGCACAGCCCTGAGATTGTTTGATCAGCACAGCCCTTCTAATTATTCACATGCATAGCACTGCCTTTAGTCACATGAAGCTTGTATCTAGAACTCCCAACTTCTAAATTATCTCATATATCCTTCCCCTGAGGCCACGATTCCTCACTTTTTACTAAATAAGGAGCTCTATCCTCCCTCCATTTCTCTTTCCTCATTCACTTCCCCCAACATGCTCCCAGTGTGTCTCATCCATCCCATCTACCTATTCGGCTTCAAATCCATCATTATAAGGCATGAACATCCCTAAAACCCTTAAACCATCCATCAACTCTTAAAGTATCATGCCCATAACCCTTATCTCACCCATCAACCCTTATAGTCTCCAGCTCATACATCCATCCTCAATGCAATATAAATTATTTTGTTGAAATATAAACCCTGTTGATCAAGTCTGATTGGGACACTACAACCAGTAATCTCAACAGTTTTTTTTTGAACCTTAAATAATTCTTGTGTCAAATCTAGTAGTTCATCCAAGGGGAAGATCCTTTCAAACTCACCTGTAACACTGGTATCCTACCTATTTTTATTTCCCCCTTATAACTACCTATCCCAAAGGAGTTCTCACACCATACTTGACTAATCTGCAAGTTTGTTTGGGATACTTCCAAATGTAGGTGTCTTGCGTCTCAAGAGTCTTTGTTCTCTAAAAGCATCTTTCTTCTAGAATTTTTTTTTTTCTGCTCCAGTGCCAGTTTGCATTCCTCATGTGTGTCTATGGCTTCCATAACCTTGAGTTGGTACACAAAGTTTTCTTGCAAACAGGCCTCCAAAGGACCTCCACCTTGAGCTAAAATTTAAATTAAGAAAGTAAATAAATTTGATTTAATTGTCTAAAGTACATTGTGCAAAGGACTTAAATTTGAGATTGTTGATTTTTCAACTGAAGAAGATTGAAGAATTGGGAGAAAAATTAACACAAATAGCTGAATGCTTTGCTGACTGGGCTAAAGCAACAACTATAAGGTATTTTTAGAAAAAAAGGGGACAAGTATCAGAGACACTTGGACTGATTCAAGAAATAGAAGAAGAAGTTTTGGAATCAATGGTTTTTATTTCAATGTTTATAATACTAAACTTATAGTATTTACAAATTGAATATATTCAATATGATTCTAACAGACTACTATTTTACTTCAACTAGAAGACTACTTTTACTTCAATAAGAAGGACTAATTTTACTTCAACATAGAAGAACTAATTTTACTTCAACATAGAAGGACTACTTTTTACTTCAACTAGAAGAACTTTGGATGAGAAGCTATCTCATCACTTACTAGACTATTTTATGTAACTAACATAATATATAACTGGTTTAACTTCAATATGCTACTTAGCATATCACTAGACTGGAATTTAAGACTAACTAAGGTAAAGACTTGAGCATTATAATTTGAACAGGTGAAAGTCATGATTGTGAGACTGGAATTTCAACAGAGATGTTTTTTTGCATTTATGAGCTTCATTAACAAGAGACCTTTTAGTGGTGGATTTAGATTTAATTGAGCTTTCAGATTCATGTTGGATATCTTCCAAAGGTTTAGACAAGGTGGGGCTAGAGGAGGGATCATAATTTTGAGGGGGTGATGGTGAAGATGTAGCAGTTGATAAGGGTGGAATCAATGTATTCATTGATGTGTTGGAATAATCTTCAAGCTTTGGATCAATAGGAATTTCATTGTTGGGAGTATCAGTGTTGATCAGGTTGGGGATTTCTTGAGCTTCAGACTCCACAGTGTTTATTGGGCTGGTAATCATTCTTTTAGACATTATTAGATGAATCTCATTGTAGTACTTAAAAACCTTACTGTTAATGTAAGCTAAACAATAAAAACATGGTGTCAGCTGCTAGGATTTTGGAAGAAGTACATACCTTGAATGGTTCTGGTACCATTTATGATATCATACCTATTGGATTCCAGCACTGGTATTGTGGATCCAATTGGCAGCTTTTGTGTTTGAGTCTTGCATTTCCTGGATCTTGGTGCGCACTTCCTTGTTGTAATGGTTCTGGATACCCACATCCTTCATCAATCCAACAATTTCACTGGCTAGACTCTCCTTCATCATTACTTTCTTTGTATCTCCTTGCCAGTGCTTGTACAACTTCACATTCCGAGCTTTTTTAGGTCAAACAAAAAATATTGGGCTACATAAAATCAAAGAAAAAATGTAAGTAAATAGTTGATGGAGGAAATTGTTGGAATAGCTTTCCACGTGTTGTTCAAGAAAGAGATAGTAAGTAATTTACTATCTTCATTTTGAATAAATAAATAATTTAATTTATTCAATTTGAATCTTACTTAAATTCAGATTCAATTCAGATTCTGTTGACCAATAACAACAACGGTAAACAGCTTCAAAAAGAAAAATTAATAAAACGAATCAAAAACTTTGATCAAGTAAAATTCTGAGTTACAATTTTTCTTTCTAAATTATAAAATTATAACTAATTCTTGTTATAATTTTGATTAAGACAAAATAGATTTGATCAAGCTGATCAACATTGATTAAAACTTCTAAAGAGAATTACTTAACTAAAGTTTAGTAAGTTATTCTTCTAATCTATTAAAGCTTATAGATAAAATTACTTATTTATTTTATCTATATTTATCAGTTAAAAGAACATAATTTGTTCAAATCGTTTTTATTTATCTATTTTATATTTTTATATATTTATTAACTAGGCAGTTTAACTTGATTCTGCCCTTAAGTATATAGCTTTTTCATTCTATTTATGTTATACTTTCTTATTCTCATTGTCTGTAGAACATAAATATATCAATGAAATATAACCTTAGTTTGTGATTTATTTCAGGTAAAATAATTTTTTTTTAGTTATCCAAATTGGCTGTTTTGGTAACGTAACAACATAACTTTTTTTTTTTTTTTTTTTTTTGTAACATAACTTTTTTGGGAGGATAAATTTGTGGTATGTATTCAAAAGAAAAAAGGGTTATGGAAAATGAATTTAGCCTAGTGGTTAAGGAGTCCCTCTGTCCAATGGATGAACAATGAGGTTGTGGGTCCAATTCCCACTGTGAAACCCTTTTAACATGGCTTTTTGGGAAAACACTGGTACAAATGATTGTTTATAGTTAACTTGGGAAATTTCATCTTGCCTATATTGATTAAAACTTTTGTAATCCACCAAATTTCCATGAAATTACTCCTTTTTTATCCACATTTGGGCAAAAATGTAACCTAACAACACCCAAGTTATCCTAAATTGGGCAAAAATATAAGGTAACCTGGTTTCTGTAGACTATCTGGGGAACATAACTAGCAAAAAAGGAGCCCTTTTTCTGCAGGAGATATCGTAACTTGTGGTCAGGTATCTGGAACTGGAAGATAACGTAACTGTAAAAGTTACGTTACATTCAAAGTTATCCATATGGAGAATGTATCTGCCCACCGCTGTCCCAACCAGTGGATTTGCAACATGATTTAGATTGAGTCATTCATAGAACTGGAACTGGTTGGCTTTGATTTTACTTATTGGTTTCATTTGGTTAAGTTGATGGAGGATGTTTATTTATTTATATTTTTATTTTTATTTTTATTTTTATTTTTATTTTTATTTTTATTTTTATTTTTATTTTTATTTTTATTTTTATTTTTATTTTTATTTTTATTTTTATTTTTATTTTTATTTTTATTTTTATTTTTATTTTTATTTTTATTTTTATTTTTATTTTTATTTTTATTTTTATTTTTATTTTTATTTTTATTTTTATTTTTATTTTTATTTTTATTTTTATTTTTATTTTTATTTTTATTTTTATTTTTATTTTTATTTTTATTTTTATTTTTATTTTTATTTTTATTTTGGTGGAATTCCTATTGTATTAATTTCATAACAGATAAAATCAAATTGACAATAAGAAAAAACACAAGGAATGTAATGAAATGGAGGAGAAATGAAGGAAAGTGAACAAGGAGAAGATATAAGATTTAAAAAAAAAATAAAAAAAAATAAAAAAAAATAAAAAAAAAGGGAGTGTGGTATTTAGTTAAAAATTTTGAGATTTAAAAGATTTGATTCAGCAAAAAAAAAAAAAAAATACCAGGAATGGAGGTGAAATAAAGAGGAATATGAGGAAGAAAAAAATCTGACCTGAGAGCAAAAAAAATTAAGTTGTGAGACAATTTGGTTCCACGCACCTGAAACCAACTTTTTCATAGTTAAAGAGTACTAATATATTGATAAAAAAAAATGTTGACGTCCTCTGGCGGTCACCCAGCATCAAAAACAATTTTTGGGCAGTGTAAAAATTAATCCCCTTAAATAAACAAGGCCTTTTACTTTTTTTTTTTTTTACCAAAAAAAAATAGGAATGATCAATTATGTGTACATATATTACATACATAAACCAAAAAAAAAAAACAAAAAGAGAAAAAAATTAGAAGATCAATAGGGTAATTTGATTTTATTTTACAATTTTTATACATATAAAAATGAAAAAATGAAAAAATAAAAAAAATTGATGATAATAAAAAAATAAAAATAAATAAATAAATCATTTTTAATTTAATTTAATTTTTTTTTTTTTTTTTTTAATTTAATTTTTTTTTGAGATGAAGAAGACAACAAAGCGAAAAAAAAAAAAAAGTCTGCAACAAAAAAAGCCAAAGAAGAAAAAAAAAAAGAAGGTTTTGGTACAAGGAAGGGATAAAATAAGTGAATACCAATATAAACGAACAAACTAAAAGAAACAAAAAAAAAAGTTAACAAAAAAAAAAAAGGTATAAATTAAAAAAGATAAAGAGATGAAAAGGGTTCAAATTTAAATGAGCAGCAAATAAAAAAATAAAAAATAAATAAACTTGAATTAACTTTTGGGATTTTTTGAAGCAATAATATAATAATTAATATGCTACTTGATGATCAATCCTCTAAATGTAATCCACAAAACAATATATAAAATAAAAAACAATCAGTTGACTAAATTGACCCGAAAAAAATATTGGAAAAAGTAAAAAAAAAAAAAAAAAATTTACTTTGTTTATGCCACCTAAGAGAGACTTTATAATAAAATCAGCGGTAACTTTACCTTGATAAGGTGTAGTATCCTTAGAAAGAAAAAAAGAAAAAAATTAATTAAGATTTGAAAGAATTAAAGACATTATGACAAAACAAAAGCAAAGGAAAAAAAAAAAAAAAAAATGGAAAGGGAAAAAACATACAATAATATCACGTCTTCTATCACCATTAGATCTAAGATCATCGTCTAAGCTTTGTAAGAATTTAGTAGCATTTTTATCATTACCAATTTGAATAAATTGAACTCCAAGTTGATTTAATGGAAATCTACCACGATCTAATCTTTCAGTAAATCCAGCAAGAAGATAAGATAATGCATCTGGATCATCTGCTTGACCATCTGTAATTACAATTAAATTTAATGGTTTAATTGGTGGTAAATTATTTAATTTTCCACTTTCTAAGCTATCAACACTTATCAAGATCAAAAAAAAAGAAAAAGCAAGTAAGGAAAAAAAAAAGGTGATTTTTGTTTTTTCGAGTGGGAATATTTAATATATGATAAGTTCACATGCTGAAATTGTCTAGTATGATTTTAGATATACTCAACTAAATATTTAACAATTGTTCTACTCTAACATCTGTTGGAGTACAAGGTCCAATAGGTCTAACCCTTTCGAAAAGTTTATTGACTTCCTTCGCAGAAACGACATTACGAAGATATTCGACTGAACTGATAAAAAAAAACATATAAAAACCGAACAAGAAAAAAAGAAAAAAAGAAAAACCAAGGGTATGAGATTGACGAAGTGAATGGTAGAACTTCAAGGATAATAAGTATAATTACTTTAAAAAATAAACATCGATACCAAAAAAAAAAAAAAAAAAAAAAAAAAAACCATAAAGGTTATTAAAAAATTTGAATTAAAATTGTCTTAGGAGAAGAAGAAGATCGATAAAAAAAAAAAAAAAAAGGATATGATATGATAATTAACATACCACTATCGTACTTTACAAGAGTATCTGCCAATCCAGCTACAGCGACAGCAGCTTCCTTCCAACGATTTTGGTAACTCATAGAACCACTATCGTCGATTAAAAGGATAGTATCATATCTAGCTAGGATAGCCAAAGGGTCTTCAACTTGATTATGAAGATTAGAAAGATGATTAGAATAACCAGAAAGATGAGTAAAACCAGAATGACTAGAGAAATTATTATTATTATAATCAGATTGATTATTAGGATGATAACTACTAGTAGCAATAGGTTTTTGTTGATTTATATTTAACATTGAATTAACACTTAATCCTGAAATTAAACCTAATAAACCACGTTTTTCTGATTTTTTTTTTGTATTATTATTATTATTTCTTATTATAGATTGTTGTGTTGTTATTGTGCTGTGCCTACCTAATGAAGTTTGGTTTGTACTAGTACTTAATTGTTCTAAATTATTTTGATTTTGTGTTAATTGTGTGCTTTGATTATATGTATGTCGACGATTTGGTTTTTTATCGATTGAATTATATGGTGGTGGTGGTGAATTATTATTCATCTTTTTTCTTTTTTTTTTTTCACTCGATCTGAGTTTTGGCTTAAATTTTATTTCTTTGATCGTATTTATTTCACTTTTGCTGTGTATTTATTAAAAAAAAAAAAAAAAAAAAAACTCAGAAAATAAAGTTTTATTTTTTTTATTTTTGTTAAGATAAACAATCAGTTAAAAAAAATCAAAGTATTGATTAGTACACAAAAAAAAAAAAAGTAGAGGAATAAAAAATAGAGATAGAAAAAAATAATTTGATAATAAATATGTATAAATTGATGATTGGAGAAATGGAATCAGATTCAAGTCCGAGGTTTTAAAAGAAGCTAAATATGTAAAAAATTTAATTTTTGTGTTTTCTCGGATTTACTTTTTTTTTTTTTTTTTTCTTTAAAAAACAGAAAGGCTTACAATACAATTGGTGATAATAAAATTATGTACAAAATTGTTTTCATCTGGATTCTGGTGATTAGAATTCCACCCCTCCCCTTTTTTTTCATATTTTTTTTGTAGAGTTTATACTTGATTGATTTTGAGTTAGATTGTATTTTTTATGTAATTGTTATATTCTTATACAATATGTATGATTGATTATCTTTATCCTTTGATTTCAATTTCATTCATGATTTTTTAAGTTTCAGATTTTTGGTCATTTTAAATAAAATACATATACAAATCTCAGTTTTCTAACTCTATTTTGTAATTAGATTTGAATTTAAATATTTATCTAAAATCATATTACATTGACCCACAAATCATCACATCTACATAAGAAATTGTTGGTGATCAGACATTTTCAATTCAGTAAATATTCAAGAAACTTTGAAGAAGAAAAATACATTTAAATTTCTATTTACTACCAATGGATTGATTAAAATGTCCTTTCTTTCTTTTTAATTTAATTTTTTTAATTAACAATGTCTTCTTCCCATTCACATTCAAATTCTTCTACTTCACATCGTTATGATCAAAATAATCCTCCACTTACTCCTTTCAGTCCTTCTTCCATTCCTTCAATCTTCGATCAATCTCAAATGCCTTCAACTAACATTCAAGATCAATCTAACTCACAAGATCAAAATCAAAATCATCTCAATCCTCGTATCCCTCAACCACTCAAAATCATCCCAACCTCATTCCGTCGTTCCATTTCTGCTCCATTCACTACTTCAGGTCTCATCTCTCTCGAATTCCCTTCTCATGTTCGTTTAGATTCAATCACAGAGGATGGCATCTCATTCCCATCTTATCAACCTACTCCAACATTTCAACTTTTCAATTCCATCCCTACCTCAACTAGTTCTCATCTATCTCCATATGGATTATCTTTTGATACTAGTCCAATCACTCAAACTTCAGATACATCTGTTTCTCAACAATCAAATCTTCCTCCTCCTCGTCCTTCTCTATTTATTCAAAATCAATCCGATCAATATAAAAAGTGGGCAAGTAATTTTTACGTTTGGGTTTACAATCCTCCCACTTCATCAGATAATCTACATCCACCTAGTCCAACTTCAGCCTTGAGTGCTTCTACTACTTCAAATTTATCAAATCATTTGATCGGTGGTATCTCAAAACACTTTTTTAATAATTCTTTCAAACCATCTAATCAATCTGTATCCAATAAAAAAGATCGTCGAGTTAAAGGTCTCATAAGTGGTTTAACAAAACAAAAGGATAATTTATCACAATTAGATTCACCTATCGTTTCTACATTTGAAAAACAAAGTATAGATCCTCATAGTATTTCTGCACCTGATCAATCATTAGATTCATTTTCTGAAAAGGGTGAAATAGATTTACTTGATAATTCAAAAGTTAATCAAAGTAGATTTTCTTCCAACTCAAAAAGTAATGAAGTTAAACCAAAAAGAAACTCTACCAATGCTGAATTAAATAAAACTGGTCGTAAAAGATTTGTTCCTGGTTTCGGTGGTGGTAATAGTGGTGTTGGAAATTCTAACTCAAATGGTTCTATCACTAGTCAACTAGCCCTTGGTCCCGGTCCTGCTATGAACTCTCATGGTACTGGCGCCGGTCAATGGAAGTTGGTTCAAGGGATCATCACGGAGGATGGTCATTTTACATTATACACAACTGCGAGTTTTAAAATTCTCATTACTAAATCATACAGCTTTTAAAACTGATATATATTTTATGAATTCATTGTTTCAGGAAGAGACGGTCTTGTATCGCATATATTTACCTTCTTATCGTCGTAATGATATTCGAATGGTACATCAATCTATCTTCGGTCGTCTCCATTGCGGTGTGATTACTCGTAGGACGGGAAATCCAGTTCATTCCAATAATCCACAAAATAGCCCTCCCACCTTTAATTCTACAACTTCTCTCCCTCTACATAGCTCATCTTCCCTCCCTCTAACCCCTACAATCAACTCTCCATCACCTCTGATAACGAGTGGTGCTACTAATCTGTCTGCTTTAAATAATCCAACTTCTCCATTACCTCAACACATGAACTCATCTATTAGCAATTCCGATGTATCCATTTATGTTTGCATGCCTAGTTTGGTCTTACTCGAATCTTGGCTAGTGATCTGTAAATGTTTTTGTCGTCCTGATGACTTTAGGCATCTCTACCCGCGTTCTAATAAAAAAACTCACCTGACTAGCCAAAAAGGAACCAGGAACAAAATTCAAGGATCCATAGGAAGCCCAGTCCCAAGTCCACTTTCTGAGCAACCCTCTACTCTTAACCTGGGTAGCGCTTCATCCCTCAAAGGTTCGGTTAAACAAGGATTACCTGAACGAGTTAGAATTTGGAGAGGAGTTGAAATTCGGTTATTAGAAGGTAGAAGATTAGGAGAATATCAACAAATTACAGTCAATAATATGATGGCAATTGGGAATGATGCCAAAGTGAGAATGAAGGAAGAACGAAGAAATTCCACTGGAGGTTATCTACCCAGTCAAGCCTCTTTATTATCAATTAATAAGGAATTATTGTTCAATAAATCATCTAATTTCGCCAAACATCAAACTGCTCAACAATTCGTTATTAATGATCCTAGTTATCAACAACAACAACAAGATCATCATTCTTTACAATATCGTAATAAATCAAAAAATAATGATGAATATAATGCTATCACACCTGGCTTTTCTACTTCAAGTACACCCGCTTTGAATTTACAAGGCAATCAACTTAATCGATCAAGTTTACAAACTCCTGCTTCTACTAAACCAGATTTTTACCAGCGTGGTGATTCAACAGCTCCTCTACCTGCACTTCCACCTAAATCTTCATCCGCTACACCTTTTCTTCCTAGTTTACCAAATGAACCTTCTAGTGCTAACTCAAAACATCATTCAAATTCAAATTTAAATGATAACTTTTATTTCGTTGAATTTGAATGGGATAAAGAAATTATTGGAAGATCTACAATTAAAAGAAATTCAAATCCATTTTGGAGGGAAGAATTTAAATTTTCGTTAGTTTTAATTTTCATTTCTTCATTTCGAGAATTCTCTTCATAGGACTTAATTTTTTTCTTTTTCTTTTGTGATTTTGCTATTAAAGAGAAATTGGATCTTTTAGAACTTTGATGGTTTTGAACGTTTATCAAATTAAAAAAAATTACAATCAAAATTCCAAATCATCATCAAATCATCATTATCATTCAAACTCTAATAATCCAAATTCACCTTCAAATAATTATTCATCTAAAATTCAATTAATTGGAAGAATTCATTTAGATTTCAAAAATTTTGAAAAGAATTTACAATTACAACTTTGGTTACCTGTTTATAGTTTCAACAACAACAACAACAATAATAATAATAATAATAATAATAATAATAATAATAATAATAATAATAATAATAATAATAATAATAATAATAATTCAGATGAAAATAATGAATTTGGAGATGAAAATTTTAATAATTTTGATTTTAATCAAAATAATTCTAGTCTTTTTACTAAAGCTGATATTGTTGGTGAAATTAATCTTTCTATTACCGTCTTTGAACAAGTGGTCTTGGCTGAATCTGAGTATTCTAAAATGATCAATGTTAGTACTTTTTCTTTCAAAAATTTTCATTGTTTATTTAGACACTTATATATATATATTTCTCTTTTTCTTCATTCTAAAGATGTTGAACAATGATAATGACATTGAATTAGCTCTCAACTTGGCTAATATCGCCATTGGTGAATTAGATAGACTGGCCGAATTATTGATTAGAATTTATGAATCAAGTGATCGCCTCATCCTCAGATTATCCCAGTTGGCATCGATTGAAATTAATGGTGATTTATCTACAGCAAGTATTTTATTTAGAGCAAACACATTATTAACCAAGATGCTAGAAGCCTATATGAGAATGGTCGGAGGATCGTTTTTAGAATTAAGTATCGGATCAGTTATTCGACGTATCTGCACTGGGAAAGTTGAACTTGAAATTGATCCATCTAAATTAAAATCCACCATTTCATCACATCAAAGGGAAAAAATAATAAATGAAAATGCGAAAGAATTAAATAAATTATCAAATGAAATTTGGCAATCAATGTATATCAATAGATCAAAATGTCCAAATAGATTAAGGAAAATATTTGTAAAAATTCAAGAATTTGTTGGAAATGCTTATGGTGATCAAGATATGAGATTAACATCAATTTCAGCTTTTATTTTTTTAAGATTTTTCGTACCTGCTATTCTAAATCCTAGATTATTTAATTTAATTCAATTTCAACCTGATAGTAAATCACAAAGAACTTTAACTCTATTAGCGAAAACGATTCAAGGATTAGGAAATTTAACATTATTTGGAATTAAAGAACCATGGATGAGTGTGATGAATGAATTTATTACAACTCAACTTGATTCATTTAGAGATTATATTTCATTCATTTCAAAAGAATCAGATTCAACTAAACCAGAATGGACATCTAAAGAATACGAAGGTTATGGATTACCTTATGCACTTAGATCTTCATTACCTATTTCTTCTAGAGATGGAATTCCTACTTTACCTCATCTTTTAGATCCAATTCGAGATTGTGCTCTCTTGGCAAATTTAATCGTAGGCGTTCAACGTAAAACTTCTGATTCAGATTATTTATCTCCTTCTATTTTACCACTTAAATCCAATAAATCCATCGATAATCCTAATCTAATCAATAATAAAACTCGAAGAAAAACTGAAGTTTCAGAAACAAATCCAAATTTGATCATTGTTGAAGATGATACTAGTACTACAAATCATCAAACTAATATTATTACAAATAATCATGAATCTTCTACTGTTGAATTCATTAAAATCTGCGATGAATTACATGCTAAATCTGAAAGAAGATGTTTGAAAATTCTTCAATCTGAATCTAAAAATTTAAATCATAAATCAAGTACTACTACAACCACTCCAAATCCAGAAAATACAACATCAATCACATCTCAAAATTCAATTGTTAATTTCAAAAAGCCTAATCCTGAATCCTTACCACATCCAATAATTAATTCAAGAAAATGTATACTTTATAGTCCTAATGATGAGTTCTCAGCACCTGGACCCGTTTCAACTACATCAGTAACATTAACTCCTCCACCCATTGGACCTTCTTCCCCCTCTAGTATGACACGTTGGAAAAGATCTCATACTGTTTCTGCTGAAAATAGTTTTAGTAGTCATTATAATAATCTTTCATCTTTATCTAATTCACCACATTCTCCCAATTTTCAAAATTCAAATAATAATAATAATAATACATTTGGATTAAATAATCAAATTAATTCTAATGATGAATCATTACCTACAAAAATCAATACAACAACATCAATATCATCTTTTTCTTTTTCTACTAGTGCTATGTCACCACTTTCTCCTACTTCTACTAGAATTAATACGATTGAAAATACTGGTTTTTTACCTATTAATCGATCACCTAGATCTAAAACTGTATCATCATCTTCTAATTCTTTTATTCATGAATATCGCGATTTTAGGAATGATCTTAATTCTCAATTTGAATCTAATTCTGTCACGTCTAATTCAACAAAGGCTACTACTACTTCTGTTAATCATACTAATCAAATTGAAAATGATAATAATAATTATGATCAATCTACTTCACAATTAGTTCAAAGTAAAATTTTAACTGGAGAAATTTTTAATTTATCTAAAAAAAAAAAAAAATCTATTGAAGAAAAAGATCAATCTGTTGATCTTAATGATAATAATAATAATAATAATAATGATGATGATCGTGGTGATAATCCAACTTTTATTAATAGTTGGCAACCTAATCAAATTTGTTTTATTAATAATTCAAATTTAAATTCATCAGATTTTAATAATAGTAATAATCAGAATAATCATAATTTTACTAAAATTAGATCTCTTAGTAGGAAAAGTGGATTTATTTCTTCGGGAATCAATCATTTTACTAATGATTTTCAATCAAGTAAGTGTTTTCTTTGCTCTTTCTTTCTTTCTTTTTTTTTTTTTTTTGGGAAACTTTCATTGATTAATCTTTTATTATTTTTTCTGCCACCCCTTATTGTAATTCAATGAAAATAATATTTAAAAAAAAAACCAACATTACGCTAAAAAAAACAATTCAAGTACCCCAGCAACATCAATCGGAATCAGAAGACCAACAGAAAAAGAAGCAGAATTTAAATAAAATGAAAATTGAAGAAGAAGAAGAAAAAAAAAAATTAAAATTACTTAAACAAATAAGGAAAAACAATGAATTAGAAAAAGAAGAAGAAGAAAAGAAAAAAAAGAATAAAGAAATATTAATAAAAAAAAAAGAAATTAAGAAAATAAAAAATAAAAAGTTTAAAAAAGAAAATAGATCTTCTTCTTCTTTATCTTTATCTTCTTTAGTTTCTGTTTCTTCTTCTTCTTCTTTTTCTTCTGTTACTCATAATTTAAAAAAAAATTTAAAATTTAATTTAAATTTTAATCATCATCAAAATCAAAATTCTAATCATCAACGTCAAGAATCATTTGATTCAAAAAATTCTTCACCTATTTTTATTAATACTCCCATTACCTCTACCAGTACCAATAAATCAATGATAACGAATACGAACACGAATACGAATAAAGTCAAGGTTGAAAATGGTTTAAAATTAGATTCACCTATTGAATCAAATAATAATGAATTATTTACTATTAATCATTCTCAAGATTATTTACCGAATGAAGAAATTAAAAAATTTAATTCTTCTTCTTCTTTTTTTAATAAATCTCAATCTTTTGATGATGATGAAAATCATTCACAATTCATTTTACTTTCACCTAAACAACAAAATCAACAAAATCAACAACCACTCGTTTCTTCTCCTGGTTCTCAAACTATTACTATCTTTCAACAACAACAAGAAGAACAACAACAAGAACAAGAAGAACAATTTTTATCTCCTTCGTTACATTTTTCTTCTTCTTCTAATCAAATTGTGAATCAAAATGAATTAAATTCAGTTATGTATTATAGTATAAATCAAAATCTAGAGCATGGTTTATGTACAAATAATAATAATAATACTATCAATAAGAAGGAGAACCAAATTGCAAATTTAAATTCAAATCATTCTATTAATCATCTCGTCGTCATTCCTGAAAAAATTGATGTTTTTAATAATAATAATTTTAGTAATTTTGATGATGGTTATCAAACTTCTACTTTTACTGCTGGTTTTACTAATCATACTTTATCTTCATCTCTTCCTCTTCCTCTTCCCCCTCATCCTCATCCTGCTCCTCCTACTTCTTTTTCTTCTTCTTCTTCTTCTTCTTCTTCTTCTGCTAAAACTATGAATACTATTGATTCAACTAGTACAACAACAACAACTAATACTAATTCAACTATTGCTACAAATATTACTTCTATTCCTTCTGGTTTATCTTCTTCTTCTTCTTCTTCTACCAATACTATTTTTAATAATTCTCATTCTCTTGATATTGATACTGGTATTGTTAATCCTATTATTACTAATCTTCATTTAAATCAAAATCATTTAAATCATTCTTCTAAAAAAACTGGTTTTATACATAAAATTATGAGAAAAAATTCTCTTGCTAGATGATTTTTTTTTTATTTTTTCATTTTTATTTTTATTTTAAAAATTTCATTCATTCTTTTTTTTTTTTTCTTTTTTTTTCTTATCAAGAATTTCATTCTTTTTTTTTTCAATCTCTCTTTTTTTTTTTTTTTGTTATTTTTTGTATTTTTGTTCCTTTTTTTTATATATATATTATATATATATATATTGTACAAACTTTTTTTTTTTTTTTTTTTTTTTTTTTTTTTTTTTTTGGCTTTTTTTTTTTTTTTTTTTTTTTGGGGATTATTTATTTATTTATTTTATTTATTTTATTTCATTGGAAAAAAATCTTTTTTTAAGAAAATTTTTTTTTTTTTTTTTTGGGAGAAACTTTTTTTTTTTTTGGATTTTTTTTTGTTATTATTTATATAACTATAACTCTGACATCCAAAAAAAAAAAAAAAAAAAAACCATTACCTTCTATAACTATCACTATCACTCCTGATGATGAATTCACTCATCAAGATCAATTGACAATACGTTTGTTAGAATTAAATCAGATCAACAATTGACCAATTAAATCATTCAAAAATTCCAAATATTCTTTATTGGACTCACTTTTTTTTGAACTTGCTTGATATGTTTAATTAATACAAACTAATTGACATCAAAAAAAAAAAAAAAAGAAAAAAAGAAAAAATCATTATTATTCCAATATTTGGAATTGATTGAGAATCTGAGTTATTCTAGGTTGACTTTAAGAACAGGAAAGTTGAATTGATTAATTTAAAGGCCGGGGGGTCTTTAGACTTTCTGTTCTTCATATAATATAACTCATTTATTCAATTTCTCTTCACTTGTCTAAACCTTGGTTTTTTTTTTTATACTTGACTTTGCAATCAAAAGGATGCCAAGCTAAAGACCAAACTCGATCATCATGAGCTGTTTTAATTCAATCCAAAAAAAAAAAAAAAAAAAAAAAAAAGAAAAAAAAAAATGTTCTTGTTTATCATCCTTATCATTATCAACACTAGTCACATATATAATCAAAGAGAGAGAAAGAAATAATTTTTTTTTTTTTTTTTTTTTTTTTTTTTTTTTTTTTTTTTAAAAAAAAAATAACCTTTTTTTTTTTATTCAATTTTTTTATCAAAACATAAAATTCAAAACAAAAAAAAAATTCTCTTTCTAACATGGATAATCATAATAATAATAATAATAAACTCAAAAACTTCTTATTTATTGAAAAAAAAAAAAAAAATTTTGATAACTCTTTTCTTATCTAGTAACTGATTCCATATTGTATGTGTCAGTTTCCATATTTTATGGGAAAGTTATTAGTGTATTAAACTACACATATTTTTGTCTACAGACACTTATTTTGCAAGAAATAAAAATTTATAACCTGGCCTAATACACAGCAACAATTTCAGCATTATGAATCCCAAAGGCCAGAATCTAACCTGTACTCCATTTGTTTAGGTTTTGTTTATAGAACCATGATTCCTCTTGTGCTGGCTCCCGGGAAAAATAAGGAGAATTACTGGATGAGGTAAATTCTGTATGGTTTAAACATCATGTTTTTTTTTTTTTTTTGAAATTGTCATTTATGCTTCATATATGCTGTCCATGGCTGGTTTGGAAAAGGATCATGATACTCATTTAATGAAAAATTTCATCAGTGAGATTCAGTTTGATTACTTTCCTTCATCTCTTTTTGTCTCATTCTTTTTTATTTTTTTATTTTTTTTATTTTTTTGATTTTTTTTAGATGATGAATATCCTGGCCAACTCAGGATATCAAAAACCATCAAGTCATTATACCAGAATTCGAAAAAAAAAAAAAAAAAAAAAAAAAACTTTTTAAGTAGACAACAAGTTTTGGTTGAGCATAACATTGACCTTCTCAAATAGAAATGGACCACATTTCCACTAGGTTAATAGACAGTGAGAAAACAGCTGCACGGGCAACCATCTGGATCTGTGTGTGCTGTATGCTTCACAACTACGTACTGGATGACATAAAGCACCACAAATCTTTCAACAATACACCTGCACAAAATGAAATTGAAAATGAACTAGATGAATTAACAACAACAGAAACAGAAATAATCAATCATGGGACCCAGGAGAGAATTTTGAGTATTCTACAAAGTGATCCATTGAATTACTTATGAAATTTTGAATCACAATTTCAAATGTTGTTTTTTTTTTTTTATTTTTTTTTTTATATTGTTATTATTCAATTTTAATCTGAATTTTCATTTCTTCTATAAAACAATATCTGCTCATCATTGTCCATTCTTATGTAAATTTTATTTTTATTGTGTGGAAATATAATATATTTTGTTTGGTTAATTTCTCACATGATTTCAAAATTGTCTGAGTAATTTATTGTGATACTGAGGGGTAATAATATATTCATCTTTTTTTCATTTAGACATGTTTTTTCAGAAAAATCCCTCAGAGATACAATAGTTATGAAAAATTTGAAAACAATTTGAGTATAATGATGTGAGAAGGAAAAAAAGAAAAACACACAACTGTTTTTATGGAATTTATTGTTTATTGTCATAAGACAAAATGAATAAATACTTCAAAAAAATTAAAATCATAGGATTATGCAATAAAAATAACATTTGGAATGATAGTTTATCCCATAAAAAAATCTTCATTTTTCCATGGTAGATCCATTGATCAATTCCTAAGCCATTTTCATTGCCTCTTCTTTACCTAAATCTGCTGATAAAAATTATTTGAGAATTCGTACTTGAGATGTAGTTTTTTTCTGAAATCCTAACATAAAAAAAATGTTGTGTTTGGAGATGCTTGACACCCAAATGATAGTTTATCCCATAAAAAAATCTTCATTTTTCCATGGTAGATCCATTGATCAATTCCTAAGCCATTTTCATTGCCTCTTCTTTACCTAAATCTGCTGATAAAAATTATTTGAGAATTTGTACTTGAGATGTAGTTTTTTTCTGAAATCCTAACATAAAAAAAATGTTGTGTTTGGAGATGTTTGACACCCCCTAATAAATGATACAATCTACTTAATGTATTTAGATATTTTAGGGGGTTTCACAATTGGGATTCTTATAATTTTAAGCTAAAAATCATAAAAGATTTCCTGCATGTGCGGAAATCATTTCCTGCAAAATCCAATGTTTTTTTTTTTCTTGTTTTATAAATGTTATATATGATATCTATATAAAGATCATAACCAAGATTTTAAACATGGATTTCTTAATTTTTTTTTGATTTTATTTTGTTATTATTTTTATTTTTAAAAAAAAAAAAAAAAATGATTTAATGATTGGAGACATTTTAATATTTTTGATACTTCTTTCATCTATGAATAGTAGAAAATGACAATATCGATATTAACAACCAGATGTCTAGCTAAATCACTTTTTTTAATACCTAAAATTTTAACTAAATTTGAGCACAGTTACAATTTTTTAGTAGGCCTGGGGATATCGAGCGGATAAAAGATCATTAAAATTGAAAAAATTTCCTCTATGTTCCTTGAATGAATTCCAATTCTGAAACTTGAGTTTATTTTCTCTGACTTCTTGCTACTTCAATAATTCTAAATTTCTACTCTTTTCACTGTCGTAAATGTCTCCTGGGAAAGCTGTATAGGATTTTTTTTTCTTAAATCAAATCAATTGATCAAGTCAATTATTTTTAAAGTAGTGGAAGTACTTCGCGCAGATTGATGAATTATTTTTTATTTTTGTTCATCTGTTGAGCTTGCTGCTTTTTAACTAGAAAAAGAAGAGCAGAACATGTGCATACCTTGCATGAATTCACTCAAAGATTTCCTCCAAGCTACATCCAGAGCTTTGAGGTTTGACTAATCTCGTCCAGATCCAGGCTTTGAAGATAACTTTGCACGTATTATATAATGGTCGTTCAGAATATTTCTCAGAGATACTTTATCTACCAAGTCATACTTGCTAATATTATTCAAAAGTAAGACTATTGTTTTTTGAAGCTGGCTGTCAACATTTTTGTCTATCGGTAATGTTAGTAATTCTTGAAGGTCATTCAAAATGTCTTTTTGTAACAATTTGAAAACCATTTCTGACGCATCATGATCTAGTGATGCAAATGTCGAGTAAGATTTTTCATGAGAGGAGAGTTCTAAGTTAAGTTTCCTTTCCAGTAGCACTTGAATCATCTTTGTTACCCGTTTCAATGTCATACTGACTTGATCCGCTCCAGTCGACGACGAATCGCTTCTTTTTAGAGCTTGTTTCGCGGATTCAAAAGCCCTACTAATATCTGAGAAGCTATTAGTGTAGCTCATGATTAAGTCTGGTGTGATAAAAGTTGCATTGGAGCGGATCAATCAACAACAGATTAATATGAATGGCCATTGCCAAATTTTTTGAATCAACATATGTTACTTGCCTTTCCGAAGAAACTTCCGTTTGAACTCTCTAATCTGTTTTCTTCTGTCTAGTTGTATGAAAAAATGCAATTCCAAGCTCATTGGCGATTCATCTCGACGATTCATCACAATAATTTGGTGATTTATAAACGTATAATTTCAAAGAGACCTACCAAGTATAATATATATTTCCTCCTTCCAATGATCTGAGTGGTATTTTTAGTCAGTATCAAGTATAAAAAAGTACAATAGGACAGTGTGGTTATAGTGAAAGCAACCGAAAAATAAAATATCAGGCAATTGATTTGATTTCGCTCACCTTTATAACTTGCAAGGATGTATCTCGTAGGATATAACTCTCTTGGGATATCATGAATCTTCATTATATAAGCTGGTTGTGTAAAAAATGTGCAATAAACACAAACTTCAGGTAAGACATTGATGTTGAAAGAACCAATTACGCTTTTGGAAAAATTGTATTTCTTACTTAAAAGATTCATCTTTTTTTTCAAGGAATCTTGGCGTGGACTTCTGTTTTCCATTGGTATGCCTGTATTGTAACAAAAAAAAAAGTAAATGGCGCTGATCTGCTGACCTTCTTGAAATGAAGGAAGGTGAAGACTGTAATAGTATCAAGTTTTAAAGTAAATGTGGAGACGTGGAATTAGTTTCAAAGTCACACTTACCCTTACTAACGGAGGCACTGACTGGTTCACTTAATTTTTCCCCAATGAGTCCTTCGTGAGGACTCTTTCTTGCGCTTGCAATCACTATGAAATTTTTATAACCAGATAAAAGTAATAAATTAGGAAGTTTCCAACTTTTTCCGCAACCGAGATGCTTACCTGGAGCCAAATTGACATCTTTTGCCAGGTTTTCTCTCTTCACTATCGAGGAAGATTTACTTGGAAGATTGAAATAGGTAAGCTGAATGAGCACCCAAGTCAATAGTGAAGCTGAAAGATTCATTTTTGTCGTATTTTTTTTCTTTCTGAAAAACGAAAAGCAATTGCAGATAAATTTGTTAAATCTTCTTGCAAAAAAGACTGCTTGAATAAAAATTTGGAATGAGCTCGTGGAAAGCAAAAGCATGCGCTCGACGGTGTATAAATATTATTAGCTGTAATCAATATGGATGTTGCCGACAAAACCGAAGACAATTTAAGTTTTTGTTCGACCGATCATTTTAACGGAAACTCTACATCAAAAGCCGTTGGCGATCTACAGGCTGTAGCCGTGGGTCGTGGCTGCCCTTATCCTTAGTGTGATGAAGAATGATAATTGTATATTTCATGAACTTTAATTGTGCACTAGAAGTTCTGTACCTATTCGGTGTGAGGCAAGGCACTTTGATGCTGCCCCGTTTCAGCCAGAAGAAGAGTTGCAATTCAACCATCCATCCACAGACGCGCGTTCCATCGTAGGAGTGATAAGATCCTGATTCTATAGAGTCGCTGATGGCACCTCCGTGTGTTGCGCGACACGGCATGCTTCGTCGAAATAAGGTTCCGCCCAAAAGTTTGCTTTTGGAGCCTGTCAGGAATGTTGAGCCCTGTTCCAAAAAGAAATCCTGGCCCATCATTCAGAGGAAGTGAGCTCATTTCGACATTGGGGAGAGGCTTAGGTGAGCTAATGCACATCCTCTAAGGGAACAAACATTCCATCTCATGAAACGCGCTTTTTGCAGAAATAAATTGTCCTAATTCTCTTTGAGAAGGGATTAAATTGAACCATTCTCCCGTGTGGACAATTCACAGAATAGGGTCAGTTCAAACTTCAAAGCTCAATTTCCTGTTTCAAATTGATGATATATGGGATAGTTAACTGAAAGCATGCGCTATGTACATACACATGACAGACTGCAAATCTACGTGCGAATCCCAGCAAACCCTCTTTGGCATTCCTGGAGATGCGTTTAGTGAGATGCAGTAATAGTTTCCTGGGGGCCCAGTATCCATCAAACTATTGATGGACCTATCGCCAATCGCATTATCTTCGTAGCTTGGTTCCGATCGGGTTTTTTGACGCTCATTCCACCTTGAGCAGTGCAGCACCTAGAATGCCCTGCTCACTGCACTTATTTTGTTTAGGACTTTCTTTTTTCTCAATCGCTTCTGGGCTCATTATTTCGAAACGTGGAAACTCAACAGCAGTCACGATTCATAATGGTACTTCTTCATCCAATCAGTCGACCTGTCAAACAATCCTAGTCAGGAAAGAGTGGAGAAGTCTGTCTTATCAAGAAAAAGCCGATTACATCAACTCCGTCAAGTGTCTTGCTCGAATTCCTTCCAAACTATTGGGTCACTCATATCGGAGATGGGATGATTTTGAATATGTGCACTGTGAATCAAGGAAGCGCATTCATAAGAGACCAAGTTTCTTACCATGTCAGAGCTTCTTACATTTTCTTCTCAAGCTTTCCCGAATTCCCATGGATAGGCGCAATCTTATTTTTCAAAGTGATCCTGATAGCGTCTCTTTCCTTTTAAATAAAGGGCACAGGTATTTTGTGTTCATTTACGAAAAAGTTCTGCGAGAGGAGTGTGACTTCCGAGGCAGTATCCCGTATGTTTCTCAAAGCTCTTTTAAATAGCGACAGGATTATTGAATGTTAATTTTGCTGGGTCCCCTCAATCCTAGATACTGGAACTGGACCTTGGATGCCGACAACATCACCGATGCACCAGTTTGGTCATCCGATCCTAAGGTATGTAATCATGATAATCATTTATTGCCTGAGCTGTTCCATTCCGGAGATTCGAGCATGACCTGATCTCTTTGAGCTTCTTCCACTTCAGATTGGCTTTGGATCCAACGGAACGTGAGCTTTTTTACGTCTATAAAAACTGATTATCTACCTTCACAATAACATCAATTCCCAGGCTCTTTGGAAAAGGATATGACCCGGATGATTTAGGTATTTCTCTTTCCTCGTTTGTGCCCTATACTTCTCTTTTTCATTTGTGGTACCTTGTTGCACCGATCTCAGGAAGCGGAGTTGTCAACGATGGTGCCTTTGCTAAGTTTCCCATCTACTACCCCGGAAAAATGATGCTCCAAAGAAACTTTCGATTGGACCCTCCTTTAGCAATGCCGTACGTGGTTACTTCATTTACCCTTGTGTTAATTTCAGGTCTCATCAAATTTCTTCCCTGTTGCGCAGTGGATATTACCTCGGTAGTCAGTGGTAGTAAGCTATATCAAGGATACTATCGTTTAAAGTTCTACCGCCTTACGTGGTTCTTGCATGAACAGCAATTCCAATAACCTAAATTTCGTACTTTCTCAAGCTAATTATAGCTCATTCCTCACACATTTGGAAGTAAGTCAGCTAGCGTAGACTTCCTTCTTGCTTGCATAAATGATAACCAATTTTGCTGCATTGACAGGGAGACTATCTTCTCGCTGGTGGCGTTCACCTACCTGGGCCACACTTGGTCATTCACACGCTGCTCGGTGGGGTAAGAATTTTCCCCTTTGCACTCATTTATCCCTCAAGCCAAGCTGACGTCAATAGTAACCGCGTAGGACATGCCCCGATTAGCTTACTCCGCAAATGATGTAAGTAAACGATTTATGTCATGGACTTTCAATGACGATAGTGAACATTGCTAAGATGTAAAATATTTTTTTCACAACTACTCATTCAGCCGTAAGTTTTTCGGTATCAGCTGACAGTCTCTCAAGATGAAACGTTAACAAACTCCACCATAGCATCTTCTTCCTTCATCATTTCCGAGTAGATGTCAGTTCAAAATCGCCCTTAATCATACTTTTCTTTTCATCATATTCTTTCATTAACTTATCGATGTGAATAGCAAATATGGTTTACCTGGGTAAAAAAAGACTGGACTAAGAGAGTATATCAATATCAAGCAGCGGTGAGCTTATTTAATTTTCAATTCAAACCGATGTTTCTAAGTAAGGCTTGAATCCTGATTTGTGGGACGTCTTTGATTAGGGTGGATTTTCCGCAAATCTTGATGACACGTTGGATTATATGGGACTCGTTCCGAGTGTCAAAGTGCGGGACGTTATGAATCCCCTGATACCTCCCCTCTGTTATCAATGTCAGTCCCACTTTACAATAGTCCTAACAATAATTCCATGTTGAAGCATCTCTGTGTATCAGATGAATAAATCCCGAAAATCAAGCTCTCCCACCTCTCTATTCCGCAATCCGATGGACCAGAATCTAATTTTTAAATTCTTTCGTCAGTTTGATTTTCGATTTTAATTTCGTTTGATTAAGACACCAATTTAAGATATTATGTTATATTTCAGCAGGTTATTTTTTTCATCGCTCCTTGATATTCAACACCTTTCAAACGAAATCCCCGACATTCAGTCTTGTGACTGAACAGGGCGAAATTTAGTATGTGTACACTCAAAATTTCTTATAATGTAGTTTTTTTTTCATCAATTGAAACATAAATTTCAGCAAACTGCAATAATGGTTCAGCTATTTCTTGCTAATCAAGAGACGCAGTCTGGTATCACTCTCAACAAAAAAAATACTCCATGAACAAGCGGTACACACCTCATATATGTACATGGCATGCATAAGAAATTAATCAAGCCTGATATTGACACACAATTGTGAGTAAATGGTAAACTTGAGGCGAAATAACATCAAGCGATGAGCGAGTAGCGAATGGCTAGGAACAAGCGTGAGTAGATGGCTGAAGATTAAGAGATGAACGAGTCTGTGAAAGACTTAAACAGGTAATATTCGCACAAGCAAAAGAAACGGAACAAGCCCCACATGGGTTAAAGTCTCTTACACCACGTGTCACTTGGGAGGATACACCACGGTGCCATTCCAGAGAACGTGGGGCCTCAGTCCAGCTGGGAGAATTGTTATTCCAAGTTGGAGCTCAGACAGGGTCAGGTTCGCTCCTGCCTGGCCCCTCCGCAAATGGTGGAGGCAATGCAATCAGGTTGCGTCCTTTTCTGTCAAGGTTAGCTGGACAGCTGGATTGGAAGAGGTCGACCAAGGGCTTTCCCTCCCTTGGTGCAACAGCACCCGCAACGTTTGAGATCGGCTTCAAACGGTGTAAAGAAGATTCTTCTTCCGTTCCAACTTCCAACCAGTGGTTGCCCAACCGAAGTAACCCCAAAAAAGAATTTGCTTTGGTCTCATTCAGATTTTTTTACTCGCTTGGGTGACAATCACCCTGGATGACAATTCATTCAAGGACCACTCATTTAAAGTTGGTTTGTTTATGTAGTTGTGGATATGAAATCGGCAAACAATTCATTCAAGGACCACTCATTTAAAGTTGGTTTGTTTATGTAGTTGTGGATATGAAATCGGCAAATATATCTGAGAACACACACACAGATGTGAGTGAGAGAGAAGACTTAATTGAATAAAGATTAAGGCAACAGTGGGCCGCTACGCTACGTTACACTTTTTGACCAAAAACATGTAGCGTAGCTAGGAATGGGCCCCGCAAGGCCGGTGTTCGGGTATACCCGTGATCCGTACCGGCGGGTATACCCGGGATCCGTACCGGCAGGAACGGAGACCGGGAGGCCAAAATTGGGATTTTTCCATTCCCGTACCCGCTGGGTAAAATGTCGGGAAAGCTCTCATCCTGAATCGGATATCTCGGGTATTTTATATGTTTTGTACACTGGAATCCAGTGAATTTTTTTATTATTATTATTGTTTGTATTTCATTGTTTTTCATATTACTTGTATTTCATTTTTTTAAAATTACTTGTATTTCATTTTTCTTAACCATATTACAACTTTTCATGTATTGTTTTGTACATTGTGTTGTATTTTTTTATTTTAGTCAAGAAATAATATATAGAAATTTAATGAAAAAAATATTTAACTTACTTGTATTTCATTTTTCTTAACTATATTAAAATTTTTCATGTATCATTTTGTATATCGTGTTGTATATTTTATTTTAATAAAGAAATAATATTTAGAAATTTAATGAAAAAAATAATAAAGATTCAAAACAGAGAACTAGTTGGTTTCAGTGTCCTCGTCGAGTGGTTGAGAAAAAAGTTTTGATTTGCGGCCCCACTCCTTTAAACATAGCAGTTGTTCTACACTTTTTGCATCCAAGTTATAACACTGTGTCCCAATTATAGACTTACACAATGAGAAAATTCGCTCTGAAGGCGCACTAGTTGCTGGAAGAGCAAGGAA
>KN360969.1:25564-39608 GCA_000785685.1 Uromyces viciae-fabae | reverse complement strand
ACGTAAAAAAAAAAAAAAAAAAAAAAAAAAAAAAAAAATCCAATCAATCTAAACTTCAGTGAGCAAGTAAAGTTGCAAGAATTTGTTAGTAAGAAAAACATTTAGAATCCCAGTTGTATGAACCCTGCTAATACAGCTGATGATTTCTTGGAAATGACAAGTTTTCATTTTTCTGCGACTTGATGTTATATATATGTGACCCAGATATAATTTAAGGAAAGACAAAAAGTTGAAATTTTAGACTAAAATTTGAAAAACCTCTCTTTGAACCCTTCGGTTACTCGTACGAAAATCAAGGACTTTTCGTTACATAGACCCAAAGGGGTGAACTTGAAATCAAGTTGGACAAGAGAAAAGAAAATATATGTTTATTTCATTCAATAAAATTATTCAAGTTTGAAATAAATGAGATATACAAGAAAAGAAAAAAAAATCATGAGATTGGTATTTCTTTCAATTTACATTGTAAAATTAAAATACTAAATATTACACAAGTATATGTATGCGTATAAATAGAAATAGATATATAAAGAAAAGAATTTGGAATCAATCAAGCAAAGTATATAACCTTAAAAAAAACCCCGAATTTTTTTTAATAACGAGCCACGACAAAAGCCATAGCAACTTGATCAGAATGAGAAATAGAGAGCTCAAATTTGGTTATTTTTTTCTGATTAGCAATGATTAAAGCTTGACCAGATAAGATGACTTGAGGGCCAATTGAAGTAGAGATGATTTGAATATCTTTCAAAGGAGCAGCAGCGCCTTGACTTTGAGTTTTCAAAGCTTTAAAAACGGCTTCCTTAGCGGTCCATTTACCAGCTAAAGAAGCGGAAAAGTCAGGTGATTTACGACAATAATCTATTTCTTCTTTTGTAAAATTTCTTTCTAAGAAGGTTTCGGTTTGTGGTACTGCTGTAATCATTTCAACATCAGTTCCTACTCCATAAACACTTTCTTCCGTTTCGTATTTTTTTGTAATCGTGGCAGCTAATGATGCCGTTTTATCCGCAATACTTATTTTCGTGGGCAGTTCGTCAGGCTTCGTTGGGTATGAATAAAATCCTGTCGAATCTTTCGATGCTCGTGCTAGTGGATTAAGAAGGACTGATGACTCCAATTCAGGGATATAAGGAGGTGATTCTTTCAGAACAACTAAGGATCGCTTGGTCAAAAAGTCGTTAAACTTGCGGTAACTCTACAGATTATACAAAATTATCATTATCGCTGATCAGTATGTACCCAAGGATAATGAAGAATGCTTGATTTGAACTTAAACTTACCGCACGCTCTCTAACTAATCGCTTAGTCTTGTAATTTTCATACTCGGCTGGTTCAATGGCAGCCAACAAGTAATCCGGATGAACAATTAAAACCTGGCCACCAACTTGACCAAAACCAAAAGAAGTCAAGAGACCAGCTTTGAGACCATCGGTCTGAATTGATTTAGAGGGATAGACTAAGAATTCGAATTCTTGTAATTCAGGTCCAATATTATCTGCATTTCGGTTACCGGGAATGATACCATCTTGAATCGCTTGTGTTACCCCACACATCATCCAGGCTGCAGCGCCTCCCTTAGGATGTCCAGTGAGCCATTTTTGAGCTACTACAGGAACTGCGTTTCCAGGGGATCGACCGAGATGCTGAAACTGCTGATTGTAGACTGAACTTTCATTTTTGTCGTTTGCCTTGGTACTCGTACCGTGAAACTGTAAGGAAATCAAGACTTATGAGTGACAGCTCATGATTATAAAAATAAAAGGGACATACCGATGCTACTCCAACATCATCAATATTGAGTCCCCAGACAGCCAATGCCCGTTTGAGGGGAGCAACGGTGGGATCATCGCCGCTAAGCATACCAAATGTGGACTGCGCTTCTTTTTCTTGACGTGCAACTTCTTTTTCGATGGCAGCGTACCGCTCCGCAATCTCATCGGATGGCATTGGCTTGCCAGCTTTTTCATACTCGGAAGTCATGCTTTGAAAAATTTCAACTTCATTTTCTAGCCATTGAGAAATCTGCATGCGTCTGAATGCAAGCTGACGCTTTCTCCATTCGATATCCAAGATTAGAGCTGGAACTTGACTTTGTGCTTGACGAGCAGTTGACATGACACCACGTCCAGGTCTATAGCAAAAAGGCCGATTCATGATTCAACAAAGAGTTACCAAAAATAAAATGATGTGAAACTTACGCAGGTACACTGCGGCCAGCTTTGTCAGTGGCCGTCGCTGTGTAAGCTACTATACCATAAATGCTAGCTCCGATTTCGATGGCAGTCTTTGCAGACATGAGCACTTGCACACCACAGCCCTGCGATTCCATAAAACCAGCACGAGTACTAGTAGTTGGACGTGACATTTCATTTGGCTCACGTCCCGCGGCTAACTCAGTTTCCGTGTTACTAGTAGCTTGCATGTTTGCAAATTCAAGACTTCCTTCCTCATCAAAGTCATCGAATCCACCGGCAATCATCACTTTGGCTTTTCCAGTGAGGATCGTATCGCAAGCAATTTCAACTGATTGCAGAGCAGTTGCGCAAGCGCCAACTGGGATTTTAATGGGACCACTCGATGATACTACAAGCGGAAATGGTCAGCTTCAAAGAAAACCTGAAGTGACTTTTTTTTTAAAAAAAAAAAGAAAACCTACAGAGTAGCAAGTTAACCCAACCGGCAACGGTGTTGATGAAAGTTTCCTGGAGAATGTCCTTTTGTACATCCTTTTCTTCACGTCTATCGCGAAACATCTTTGACAAACTACTCATGCCACCCATCCCAGAGCCAAGAGAGGTTCCGACCTGACTTGGGTGCATATATTTGTATAACTCATATGGATCGGTAATTCCAGCCATCACTGCAATGAGGAAACGAATCGAGTGTAAGAAAAGATTTATCAAGTTTTGGTCACATAATTAAAAACTTACTAAGGGCTTCTGCAGTGCAAACAAGTGCCCAAAGAGAAGTTCGATCAACTTGAGCAATGATATCGTCGGGAATACCAAAAACTCGAGCATCCCAACCGGTAGGGACTTGACCGGCCACCAGTCTATCGAATCTGACGGCCTTAGGGATCATAATCTTGGCATTCTTCTTAAAACGAATGAAGCATTTATCACCATCCATCCAGACATCGACCTTATCACCATGCTGCAACTTAAACTTATCGGCATCAACGCGTGAGGTTTCGATCGCTTCTAAATCATGATTCAGTTCAATCTCTTGAGTATAACCTTTCCGTTTTGGATCGTAACCTCTAAAGAGCTCAGGTTCTATGAATCTAACACCGGTGTGAGCTAAAATTTGGGCCTCGTATTTTGATTTAACCTGAGAATCATCGACAGGTTCCTCCGTCTTAGCATCTACCCAACCAACATACTGCTTTCCATTTTTGAGTTTACCATCGACAAATTTAATTAATCCTGTGATAGTAGCAAGTTCAAGCAATCCTTCAATACTAAATTCTCCTTTGGCTTCCATTTGCCACCTAGTACGTGAGCTACCAAAAGGTCCAACCTCGGCATAACCAGCAATAACGATAACCTTGTCAAGGTCGAGCATGCCACGGAGTAAGGTCATGTTGGCCTCCTTGTCAAAATTAGGTCTTAGCTTGGGCATTGGCAATGTGAAATTTGCACGAGGGGAGATCTTAACCGGATGGTGTATTGCTTCGGCTTCCACGCCATGAACGACTTTGAAATCAAGCGCGTTGTCGATGCTAATTTTTGAACGAACATTGGCCAATTCATTAAGCTCCTGTCGAACTTTTACAGTAATTTCAGCTAGGTCGGGTAGCTTGTCCATGCCGCCATTCAAATCAGCCCATACAGGTTCAACTTGAGCGACGTCAAATAGCAAAGGATGCATGAGACCAAGAATATTAAAAGCCATTTCTTTTGCTGAGAAGGTTCTAACCCCATGTGTCTCAACGCCTTCAGCGATCAGATTATTTGCCGACATTAGTCCAGTACCACGAGTCCAACCAATAACGGCCCCGGCGAGACACAGATACTCGCCCCAGGACTCGGAAGACCATCTATTGAACAAAGTCTCAAGTGAAATTTTCGATTCAGAATAAAGACCATCGTTACCAAAGTTACCGTGGTTCGGAGATAAGGGTAGAACAACTTGAGTAGGACGAGTGACTAGCTTGAGGGCATGTTTCTTTTTCTTTACTTCACCCATCAATCGCAGCAAGTTAGTTAACATGACTCGGTGAGCCAGTTCAGACCGATCATCCAATCCGTCAATTTCTCGTCCATTTTCCGGAATAGCAGCGAAAGGTAGGATGTAATCGAGATCCATTGCTAGCCCCTTGTCCTTGTCCGTCGAATAAATGTAATCAACCAGTGCTAAAAAAAACAGAAACAAATTTAGAAATCAAGTATACTTATTGGGATGTGAATTGATGAAAAAAGATGAAATCCCACCTTCAACGTCTTGTTTAGATCCCTGATTAAAAGGAACTACGGTAAGTCGACTACCACGTGATCCAACTTCTTGGTAAATAGCCTGATAGTATTCCACTGTCGCACGGGAATAACGAGAAGTTGTAACGATGACATTGGCACCACCACTTAATAAACCTTTTAAGATTTCCACACCAATACTAGCCTTGCCCACCCCAGTCAACAGCGCATTCTTGTGTTCAAATGTAGTACCAGCTGACGCGATCTCAGTCAAAACATCGAGATAAAGCGTAGTGAGTTTACTACTATAAACCCAATTGCTTCCTACTTTTCGCTTTAAGTGCAACAGTGGAGTCTTATCACCCGAAAGAGCAGTCGGTTCAATTTGAACAGGTCGTAAGAATTGACTGGAAGGCCTGCGACTTCTAGAACCATGTCCAGCTCGATTACGTTCGTGAGGGGAAAGGCCTTTGACGACTTCACCATATAAAGATCGAATCGCGGCCATTTGAGATTTCGCAATGGTCGGTTGGGATTTAACGAGTTTGTACAAGTTCTGAATTGATTCTTGAACTTTATCCAAGTTCATTTCGGCTGTAATCTTAGATCCAGCTGCCATCTCAGCTACATAACGTTCCAGTCGTGAAACACCAACTCGGTTCACTTCTTCGTAAACTATTTCTCCTTTCAAAGTTACTGTAGTTTTGGGCGCAGTAGGGAAAGTAACATCACGATATAAAGATGCTGTACCCACAGCTTCTCGGCAATTGCTCAATAACATTTGCCCGAATTCCTTCGCAAGACGGTATGTTTCACCTTTGCTAGCGTCGGTATGATCGAGGTAATACTGCATATAATTAATAAGGGAAGGGTTTGCGCGATTCATGATGACTAAACATTTGGCTGTAATATCCCGATCGACAGTTTTCAGTCTACCAAAGACAATATCGAAGTACATCTCCAAGGCAGTTTGTCGAACCCAATTCCATGCCGAGTCGAAGTGACGAGCTTTTAAGGGGTCAAAAACCGGCTGAATACCTTTCAAATAACCTTCTCCATGTTCTTTTTGTATCGAATCCAATTCATCTTGTACTCTCATATAATCCGCATGTTTAAGATCGTGTAGCCTATATCCGTCTCGAGAATCTCTCTTCAAATATCGTAATAAGACTTCAAGTTGTTGAGAAACAAAGGCATCTTGACTTTGCTGGAATTTTTCAAATTCTTCCGAGTTAATCATTGAGCCAGTTGCACCACCCGTACCTGCACCACCTGTTGAGCCTCCTTGTGTTAATGAAATATCATAGTGTTTACCGTATGCTGTGACCACTGAATCGAGGTAAACTTTGGCTTCTGCTTCCGAGCCAAGTCGCTTGGCAGGCTCCATAGTCAAGGCCATCAACAGAACACCATCTGTTCTTCCCGGCCCTAGGCCCCATGACTTTGATAGGTGGCTTCTGACTCCGGACATACCAAAACCTCCCGGCATCTTACTTCCTACCAACCTCGATATCAGACTGCTCATGTGCTTGCCCACAGTACCACTGTAACCTGATTGGAGTGCAGACCCTAATTCACCCAACGGCATTTCTTCTGCCTTGTCGGGGGCCGATCCAAACTCGGCCTCTGTTTAAAATGTCACCCACCAAAGCACAAGTCAGAAAAGCGGTCAAAAAATGAGAGTTCCTGGATTGATTAAAATGGCACAGATGATGATACTTACGAGCACTACCTAATAGTTCATTTTGTAAAGTTGATTTCCCACCGACCAAGTCTTTGATGGCCTTTGTAAGAGGAACATCATCCAAGGACTTCTTCAAACCTTGGGCGACGAGGACTCTTAAAGTTTCGACCGCCTTCAGCGGCTCATCGCTGACAGCGGCAACAGGACCTGAATTAATAGCGACGTGAGTAGGAGCGGCAACGGCAACAGGAGCAGCTACAACTGTCTCTTTAGAGAGTGTGGGTGTAGCCTCCGCTTCAACTTCATCTTCATACTGGTAATAAATTTCTTTAATATTTTTAGAGATACATAGAATCTCGCGGGAAATATTATGAGCGGTGTCTTGCGTGTCATATTTAAGTTTTAATGTTCTTGAAGCCATAGCAGTAAGAGTAGGTGAAGGTCCAAATTCGATCAAACGCTCAATATTATACTTTTGATGAGAGAAAAGTTGATCTTGGGTTTGGATCCAAAGAACAGGCCTAGAAAAAAAATGACGTGTCAAGTCAACAATCTGGAGTAATACGAGGAGAGCGTAAAAAAAAAAAAAAACCAACGATGCGAATTGGTAAGCAAGAAGCTCAACAATAATGACATATCCCAACTTGCTACGGTTTTCAGGTAAATCCCAACCATCTTCAACCCAATTTCGCAAAGTTTTTTCCAGCCTGGGTGAATTAGTTTGTTGATAGATCCGCTCTGCATAAGCTTTTGAGATCTGGAAGGGCTCGGCCGTCAAATTTGGAATATATTTATCGATAAGTAGTTCCGGGTTCATGTGGGCGGGATTCAATTTTTTGGAGAGATAAGCTCTGAATGGCATAACTCCAGCCCATAAGTAACGCGAGTGAAATGGTACATCGATACCCGTTAGGGGGATCGAGCTGTGGAAGATCAGAAAGAATGAAAATTTAAAGGCATGCAACATGGCCCAAGGCAATGCAAAATAGAATCTAGGAAAGGAGAAAAACGTACGCGAATCCACGTTCTAGGACGATAAACCCTTGCTTTTGCTCCTTGAGCAACGACTCCTTGTGACATTCATCTACAATTTCGATTAAATGTTCTTTGACTTTCTCGAGAGTCATTGTTTGTTGAAGTTGAGCGATGTCAATTTTCTGAACCTTTAAGAAATTTAATACATTCGTAAGAGTTTGTAAGGCAACGAGCTCTCCAGCTGTAACATATTGCTGGCCTTCAACATTAAAGTTAACAATTTCTAATAACACATTGCATCGTCTAGAAATTGTATCGACAACTTCTCGTAGAGCTGCGTCACTAAAGCTCTTACCAATTCTGCTAGGGTTGATAGCAGCCATAGCATATTTTGAGCGGTTTTGCTCGTCTCGTTCTACGGCTCGCTGCATCGTAATTCCTCGGAAAAAGACGACGTCAACCAGAGATGCAATGGGTAAAACGCCAGCGATACTGGCGAGAGCAGAATATTCTCCCAGACTATGTCCTGCAAACGGCGCGCCTTCCTGTACAAGTCCTCTTTCTCGGAGATCTTCAAATGCCGCTTTCTCGGTGACTACCAAAGCAATTTGAGCAAATTGAGTCGCATATAATAAACCAGTCGGTGAAGAAAAGGTATAACGAGACGTCCTCAGATCAATGTCTCCGAACAATGGTAAAGTTTTAACGTTGCCATCTTTATCGGTGGTCTGATAAGACATTTCCATGTATCGCTGACGAATGCCATGGCCTTTAATACCACCAAAGTGAACAATTTTTTCCTTGGGATTATTCCGAACAATTTCAAGAATACTAAAACCATAAACTTCTCCTAAATGTCTATCAGCCTCGTCCCAAACTGCTTTGGCAACGCTAGATTCGTTGTAAAGCGTCATACCCATCCCAGGTTCTTGACTACCTTGACCAGTGAAGACGTAACCGGTAGAAGCTTGTGCAACCTCGGCGGTACCAACCAGAACCTTAGTGGGTTCCGTGGAGGAAGAAGATTCGTTGGGGAGAGCGTATGTAGTGACTGAGATGAGTTTGTAACCCCTTGATGTTTGACCGATGTGCTTGAGCTCAACCTTAAGAGGTGTGTTGGGCAGGAGCATACCCGTGAAGGACACATCATAGCTCTTCACTCGATCACCATGACCCTCAGCTGCGACCCTTTCGACAACACTCCGGGTGGCAGCACTAGACCACATCCCATGAGTAATGGTACCTGGTAGTGAGGCCAAATCCGCGAAATATGGATTACAGTGAATTGGATTCCAATCGGCGCTAGTCTGGGAGTATGGTTGATTATTCGGAGGAGTTTGAATTTTGCTAACACCGTGTTCATCCTTGAGTGAGTAGCCACCCGTAGCAAAAAGAATGTGTTGGCCAACGGGTTTGCCGGATCGTTTTATATATTCCAAAACTGGATTTCCTTTGGAAGGAGTAGAGGAAGTGTAAGAAATAGTAGCGACTTCAACGAGTTTGGCAGGATCGGAGCCAACTCCTGCCAGAGAAGCAGAACCTTGGACATTCACAGAGGCAAAGACACCTTTCTCCTTGTAACGGTAAGATGAAGAGGTTTGGAAAGTGAGCGTTTGTCCAGGAGTCAATTTGATGTTTTCATCTTTCCAATCAAACCATTCCTTCGATTTTAAGACGGATATATCAGTAGTTGAGCTCATGGTAACTTGATATTTGGGATCATCTTCAGACATGAATGTAGCGTCAAAATCATCAAATCGACCGCGGTAAAAGAAGGATGAGATAACGTCCATGACGGCAATTTTCTGGTCATCCTTGAGCTGGTAAACGGTCCCCTTGACCGCAACAGTCTTTCCAGTCTCGCTATTAGTGACACTAACGATCTTCGCTTCGCTTGTTACCACATCATTAACCTAATGAAGGGATGAGGGTTAAAATACTATTGACCCGTCCAAGATTGGTAAAATAAACACTCACCTGAAGTTTAGGAGCTCTGTCCCTCATGTCAAATCTGTTACTCAAATGTACTAGAGCAAGCAGGTCACCAGGTATGGACTTGGGGAAGAGGGGCTTTATGATCGCCTTCCATCCTAGTTTGATACCGAAGTCCATCGGGACTTGAGAGTTGGAGCCAGCTGAGCGATAAGCATCTGAGTCGTTCCCCACAATGGTCGAAAATGAGATAATGTCATCACTCGAAATGGTGACTTGTGGTCCATGGAATATGGTATTGGGATCAGTGGGCAAATTTTCGAGTTGCTCCTAAGTACAAAAACAATCAACCCAAAACGTTAAAAGTGAAGTCAACATTGAAGGGAATGCCCAAATTTACTAACATCAGTTCCAAGATCCCAGATTTTCCAGTAGTATTTCTTAATCCTTTCAATTCTTTCATCAACGACCTCTTGGATTGGAGCCCAAGGAGTCTCAGGAGAATATTTGTACTTCAAATCTAATTGGGCGACTTGAGGCTCAACGCTCGGGCCCGGTGGGGTCAAATAATCGACTGAACAAGAGCAAGATTTTAGATTGTGGGAAGACTCAGGATCAGAAATCTAGATGACATCACCCAGGAAAACAGCAAGATAAAATTAAAGCAAAACCACACGCACATAGTTTGACATCAATAATGCTGGAATCTGGCTGAAAGGAGATTTCAACGGTTTGAGGGAGGCTATCATAGTCAACCTCAGACATAATGATGAAACAGGTATGGTCTATTTATTCTAGAAATCTTGTAATTTTTTTCGTCTAGTATTGACAAGGCTACTTAAGCTGAAACAAGTATCCGTTATGGATGATAATAATTTAATTGTTGTTCTGGGAAGAAGGTTGAGGGAGGAGGTAACTCGCTCAAGTGGCCAAGCCCATAATAAAAGGAATTGGAAACCCCAACTAAAAAAAATAAAAAAAAGCTAACCCCAACGGACTCATGCGGTGGGAGCACTTCAAATTAGAACTGGGACTTCAAATCTTCCCAACGCATGTATCCTATCCCACATTTTTCTTGCATTTGAGCGACGCTTTGGGGCTTAACTGAGGCAGCAAAATGTATACGACGTCATAATTAGATCAATTTTTTCAAAAGTTGATATTTTCAAAACAGAGGAGAAATTCACATGTAGATTCTCAGACGGCTTTTTGTATAAATAAGAGTTTTGGGGTGGTATCCTGTGATATCTATTAAATTGATATCATAGTGGTCTATTCCACAACAATCTTGTGCATCCGTTTGGTTGCTGTATCTCAATCAATATTTTGATTCATCAGTCTCAAAATGAGCAAATTATCTTGTCTTCTTCTCAAATATAATTCAACAGTGCGCTCAGTATTCGTTTGAGAGGCCAATTAATGAAAAAGATCATTATGTTAATCATCATCGCACTTGCTTTATAATTCTTTCTGTCTGACAAGGGAATTTGAAGGATTCAAATAAACTTGATTTGAAATCAGCAAATGATACTAAAATGTTTGCATGTCTATGAACGAAACAAATGGAGCAAAGAAAGAGTTGCAATTTTGATTGTTTGTTGAATCTGAGAAAACATAACAATTGAACAGTAGCGATTTGGTAGACAAAATGAAAAATGACTTCAAGGTGTGGACATGAAATCAGATATTTATGTACAAAAGTCTTCCCTAGCACTTGTACAATCGAACCCCGATGCACATGTAAAGATAATCAACCCTAATGAATCGATGAGAGTGTTGATAAAATTTGCAAGGTTAGATGGTGCTTGAATCATGTGAATGAACCGTCTGTTGGTCTTGTTTCTACCCTAATTGAATATACCAAAGAGGAATGGAGGAGATATGAGCAAAGTCTTCAACGATTAACTAGGACTCTGCATTGTCACAAAAGATCACAAACAATTTGAAATCTATTGTGGCGCTGTCTCAGGAGGGGCACTGGTTTTCGTTAATGTGCTAGCAACCAATGGCTTCAAAGCTCGATGGTAAACCAACTGTGCACCTCGAGTCTGGGGTAACATGAGCCAAACGATGAAGATGCACTTGAACGTATAGTCTAGATGATTTGAAAGAAAAGATAAATCATTGATAAGTCTGATAGCAATTCGAAGAACTTAAATGAAGAAAATAGGCCAGTCAAAACACTTATTGAAAGCAGAATTGCAACGCACAGAACGGGAACCAGTATAGAATCAGATCGGAAAAGGTTTCAATGATGTTGAAGAAGCCAAACTAGACATGCAATGTTGAGGGAGAGTAGCGCCTGTCAGCAAATGCCGAAAGTGAACGATGCAATGATCAAATGAAAAAAGACACTTACAACGGTCCAATAGGTCAGCCACTGGACGTCATCCCCAGAGCTAGGTGATTCTAGAGCCTGGATGGAGAAGTATGCGGGCAAACCCCATCCTAGAGCGGTGGTTAAGAAGCCAGCAAAGATGTTGAAGAAAACAAATACTGAAAACAATCCTGCGAGACCGAGGACACCGTAAGCCTTAGGGATTTGAGTTTGTTGCTCGAGCTTAGCTAAAGTTGGATATTTTGAGAGCTAGATTTTACAATCAGATACCGATCAGTCTAACATCTGAATTAAGATCAGACCTCTTCTACTGTAGAGATCAAAAATCATACCTCCTTGTCGATTTGAGCAATGTAGTAATGGAATTTATCCTGAGCTGACATTGTCGTGATGGGAGAACGATGAATTGCTGCTGTAGAAATGTAATCGAATAATTAATGCTAGTTGATCAAACTGTGAAAAATACAATCGATGGATAACAGTAATCTTAAGTGATGGTTTTTAAGGAGGATAAGCTAGGAATGACATATTTAGCCATGACATTCAGTTTCAGTGCGTCTACACCGGGGGTGTAAATTAGGGATTTTCCGCCCCAATCCCCAATAAACAAACGAGATGAGTGGAAACAATCAAAGTATGGATTCAAGACTTGAGAGGGGCTAGAGGGCATAAACATGCAACCGTAAATAAGTGTGAAGTGGGGCTGAATCGCTGATAGAAATTAGAATGGGGAGAAGATAAGAAAAAAAAAAAAGAACGATTGGGGACCATGCAAGGTCCCAACAATGGAGCATCTGTGGTGATCCATGTCAAAGTTCGCTTGACCTCAGAAGAAATTAGTCGGGTTTTATCTGGTTCTAGGCGCAGAAATGACTAATCCTCATTCGTCATCAAGCTTGGAATAATGAACTGAAATGGGCACTTTTGAAGAAGTAAAGAATAAAATTTAAATGAGGCATGGAAGGTGACCCGAATGACGGGGTAAAGACAAATGTTTGAGGTAGAGCTTCTGCTTCTTTCAAGACGTAGAGCGAAGGTGGGGAGGAGTTATCAAATTGATGACTTACTCTAACAACTTGTTCAAGGTAGGTTCTTGCAGACTTCTCGACCTTGGATGACGAAATTCAAAGCGATAAAAAGATTTAAGGATGTAGCTGTGCACGTATGAAGTACAGCCACTTGAAAAAACAAAACAAAAAACCTTACTCATTTATTTAAATACATATGACCAAAAACAGCCAAAACTCACTCTTTTGTTTTGTGCATTCACATTCTTTTATGTCAAAAAAAAGTGATCTTGATTTGAGTGATTGATGTTGGTTAATGGCAAAAACCTCTGATAACCCCTAACTTCATGAGTTAATTGGTGAAACCAATCATTCATGAAATTGGTAGTTAACGGAGGCATGCCTCCACTGATGTACGATATGTAGTTTTTCTTACAATTGGAGATTCTCCATTATATTTTTTGTATGAGTGGATTTGCGATACGAAGTTTTATTCTATCAAATTTGGATGGTTACTTTAGTTTATTTCCTTTGGTGATTTGGTTTGCAAACATTGCATTTTCTAAATCAGCAATCAGTAAATAATCACCTCCAAAATAGAAGACCCAACCGGACCTACCATCACCACTGCAATCCTCCATGTTTTAATTGACTTTTACTCAAATAAAATCATTGATCTGCTATTTTTTGTCTTGGTTTTGTTGTTCAGGTGGTTGTCGCATAAAGCGTGGGTCAAACTTGATAGGATGTTTTGTCTTCATGAGAGACATTAATGTTGGCTTGCAAAGCAGGGCCTCCAATGAAGGAGGTAGCTTTGTCATTCCCAAAGTCTTGAGGGTAACTACATAGTTAATAGGGGGTATCAAAGTTAGGAAATCCAAATCCGCCATTTTTTTTTTGTCAAATCCGCCATTACTAATGGCGGATTTCCGAAATACACCTACCCCAGGGTAGGTGTATTTCAAAAAAGGAAAATGGCGGATTTCATGCTTGAAATCCGCCATTTCTTATCTTCCTAACCCCTTTCAGAATTCACTCTCTTTTTTTTTACCTCACTCACATTTGGTTATCTCAACACACCATGCCAAAAACATCATCCAAGGGGCGACTCACAAGGTCATTCCAACTAAACAAGTTCTTGATATGCATTGACTCTGATTCAGACTCCGACTTGGAAGCCAATTTCTTATACATCAACCACTGGCTTCAAAAGCATTATAGAGTCCCTCGCATCAATACTCTACACCATCCCCACTATGAACGCCAAAAACTTCAGCAACTTTCTGAAAATAGCTTTCGGCAACTATTTCGTACAACACTGCCTTCTTTTATGACTCTGCTTGAAATGATTGAAAACAATCCAGTATTCCTGAACAACTCCAGAAACCCTCAACAAGACCCAGCGATCCAACTGGCAATATCTCTGTCCCGATTCGGCAGCAGATAGCTTTTGGCAACTATTTCGTACAACACTGCCTTCTTTTATGACTCTGCTTGAAATGATTGAAAACAATCCAGTGTTCCTGAACAACTCCAGAAACCCTCAACAAGACCCAGCAATCCAACTGGCAATATCTCTGTCCCGATTCGGCAGCAATGGCAATGGAGCAGCCATTTGAAGACTGGAAATTCTTTTCTCTGTAGGCTATGGTACAATTGACTTATATACAAAAAGAATCATCAAAGTACTACT
>KN360969.1:2235-14692 GCA_000785685.1 Uromyces viciae-fabae | reverse complement strand
TATGATTCAAAAAATCATAACTCTGTCAGAACATTTGTGAAAAATATATAAAAATTATCGAAAGTAACCTTGGTTGACGCTTTCCCAAAGATAAATTAGAAAGGTAATAGAATTGAGTCATTTGAAATACTCAATGCCCACAAGATTGTGTTATTTTACTGAATAATGACATTTACACGTCATAGGAAATTTATAGTACCTTCAGGGCGCCACAAGAGGATCTGAACAGATATAAAAGGACCTCCCTCTTCGTCCTAATCCTCCTCATTCACTTTTAGACATTACTTACATATTCATACAATATTCTTAGCCCATCAACTGCGCCCAGGATCCGTGAATTTAGTAATAAATAAAATTCTGAACTCTGTTTCTGCTCAACAGACTAAACTTAAGCTACTTAAATCAACTCCATCCTTCGAAATACAGTTAGTGGTAAGTATACTAAAAAGCTTCAAAAAGTAGTAAGTACTTTTTCCCTAGTATATTTTCTGCACATAACTTATCATAGGGCATTAAATCACCCCTGCATAGCCGGCCCCTATCCTCAGGGCTTTAAATAACCCCAGTACAATACTGGCCCCTGTTAGATTCGAAGGGTTTTTCCAAACCACCCCTATCTGTGAACAGATAGGTCCCTTCTAAAAAAGGAAAGGGCTTTAAATAACCCCAGCTCAGCTGGCCCCTTATCTTGAAAATTTATTATTTAAAAATATTAAAAATATATAAAATCATTAAAAAGGATTTAAATATAAATAAAAATCCCTTCATACACTTCTTTGCACCGTGTGTAGCTAGTAGAGTTAGGCTCTAGGCATCACATAGGCTGACAGAAAGTGGTGACCTTTTATATTTTTTTTCCAAACAATTGATTGTTTAGGTGTTAACTTTGATACGTCCAGGTTGAAATAATTAATTGTTTTAAAAAAAAAACGGCGGATTTGAAATGGAAAATTCGGTTGAAATCTGCAATTAATTTCGCGGATTTCAAACTAACTTTGATACCCCCTAATAAAAGATGAGAAAAGCAGAGAAAAGAAAAGATAAAAGAATAAAAAAAAAAGTAGAAAAAAAGAAAGAAACTAAATGAGGAAAAAAAAGAAAAAAATAGAAAAAAGAATGAAAGAGAGAATAAGAGAAAGAAGAGGGAAAAGAAGAAAATAAAAAAAAGTGAGAAAAAAGAAAAAAAAGAAAAAAAAGAGAAGGAAAAAAAAGAGGAAACAAGAGAAAGAAAAAAAAATAAGAAAAAAAATAAGAAAAAAAAGAAGAAGGGTAAGAAGAAAAAGAAAAAGAAAAAAAAAAGGAGCAGACAAAGAAGAAAAGGAAGAAAAAGACAAAAAAGACAAAAAAGAAGAAAAAAAAGAAGAAAAAAAAAGAAGAAAAAAAAAGAAGAAAAAAAAAGAAGAAAAAAAAAGAAGAAAAAGAAGAAAAAGAAGAAGAAGAAAAGAAGAAGAAAAGAAAAAAGAGAAAAAAGAAGAAAAAATCCTTTTTTTAAAAAGAGAAAGGAACAAGATTAAAAAAAAATACAAAAAATATTATGAGAAGAAAAGAAGAAGAAAAAATTTTCTCTTTTTTTTTCTCTTTTTTTTCTCTTTTTTTTTCTCTTTTTTTTTCTCTTTTTTTTTCTCTTTTTTTTTCTCTTTTTTTTTCTCTTTTTTTTTCTCTTTTTTTTTCTCTTTTTTTTTCTCTTTTTTTTTCTCTTTTTTTTTCTCTTTTTTTTTCTCTTTTTTTTTCTCTTTTTTTTTCTCTTTTTTTTTCTCTTTTTTTTTCTCTTTTTTTTTCTCTTTTTTTTTCTCTTTTTTTTTCTCTTTTTTTTTCTCTTTTTTTTTCTCTTTTTTTTTCTCTTTTTTTTTCTCTTTTTTTTTCTCTTTTTTTTTCTCTTTTTTTTTCTCTTTTTTTTTCTCTTTTTTTTTCTCTTTTTTTTTCTCTTTTTTTTTCTCTTTTTTTTTCTCTTTTTTTTTCTCTTTTTTTTTCTCTTTTTTTTTCTCTTTTTTTTTCTCTTTTTTTTTCTCTTTTTTTTTCTCTTTTTTTTTCTCTTTTTTTTTCTCTTTTTTTTTCTCTTTTTTTTTCTCTTTTTTTTTCTCTTTTTTTTTCTCTTTTTTTTTCTCTTTTTTTTTCTCTTTTTTTTTTCTCTTTTTTTTTCACTTGTTTTGTTTTTTTTTTTGTCTTTTTTTTTGTCTTTTATTTTGTCTTTTATTTTGTCTTTGTTTTTTCCTCTTTTATTTTTTCTTTTTTTTCTCTTTTTTTTTTTCTCTTTTTTTTTCTCTTTTTTTTCACTTTTTTTTTCCACTTTGTTTTTCTCTTTTCTGTGTCCCTTTTTTCATCTCTTTTTTGTTCTATTTTTTGTTCTCTTTTTTTTTTGTATTTTCTTTACTCTTGTTTCTTTCTATCTACATTGTCTTTTCATTCTCTCTTTTTTCTTTTTTTTAATTTAATTTTATTTATATTTCTTTCTTTTTTCCCTTTCTTTCTTTTTCTTCCTTTTTCTTTTTATTCTTGTTTCTTTTTCTTTTTCTTTCTTTTTTCTTTCTTTTTCTTTTTTATTTATTCTTTCTTTTTCTTTCTTTTTATATTTCTTTCTTTCTTTTTCTTTTTCTTCTGTTTTATTTCTTTTTTTGTTTACTTTTCTTTCTTTTTCTTTCTTTTTTTTTCTTCTTTTTTTTTCTTTTCTTTTCCTTTTTTTTTCTCTTTCTCTTTCTTTCCTTTTTTTTTCTCTTGATTTTCTTATTTCTTGTCCTACTAAACAACACCCCATTGGGAGGGTGAACTTACTAAAGCAAAACCCCCTGGGGGTGTCGTTTTATTTTTTTACCAGGTGTCTAAAACAACACCTGCTGGGGTTCAACTTCTACTAAACAAAACCCGGTACATTGCGAGGCTTGCCTTGCAACGTACCTTTGACCCAAGGTGTTGTTTTAGTAGATTTGGGGCGTTGTTTTAGCACACCCCTAAAGATATAAGCCAGACTATTCTGTCAATAATACTCAGCTACTAGCACCAAAACTATGGGCCACTACTTATTTTCACAATTTAATTTAATTTAATTTAATCTATTATTTGTATTCAAAGAACAAGGAAGGAAGAATAGAGCTGAAGTCACTCATGGAAATTCAGAGCTCAAATTTCAACAAAAATAACTGGTGAAATTCTCAATTGAGCAGATAATGGATGGATGTTCTCTCCTTAGCTTATATTTTACATCATCCAAGAGCACTGCAAAATGATCCATTACCAATTATTCCAGCATTTCTGGAGAACTATGAATGAAGGTGATAGCTAAAATTGTTTGTAAACATGACCCGCTCATCCATAGGCTGGACTTTTTTAGCGTGAGGTGATAGTGGGGGTCTGAGGCCATTATTCCAAGAGCTTCTCTCGCATCTCTAAACAATGGATATTTGATCAAGTTGACAGTCCTAAGTGTTGTTTTCATATGACCTTTCCTCCACTCTCATCCTTTATTAATTTCTCTCTTTTGATATAACAAAATTAAAAATAAATAAAAAATCAATTTTATATCAAGTTTGAAGTAGTTTATTCTCATAGATGTCTATTTTTCTATGGGATCAATTCAGATTATTAGTGTTTAAGTGCTACTTGTCTAAAATGTCTTAATTTCATGTCTCAGATTATTAGTGTGTAGTTGCTATTAGTCTAAAAAAATTTTATATCATGTGTAGTTGTGATATAAAAAAAAATTAGTCCATATTTACTCCATGTGTAGTTGTGAAGTATCTTACATTGTTTAGTTCTTATTCAATGTGTAGTTGTTGAATATCATACTTAGCTTAGTATTAGTTTTGTACCATGTGTAGTTGTTATACAAATCCTTTCCATGCGTAGGTGTGGGAAGTTTCTTTTATTCTTGTAATATCTCAGAAGTTTGTGAAATATTTGATCTCTCTCTGTTGTTTTAGTTGGTTATGATGAAACACAAAATTATCGAGTTTTGACCCTAAATTCATCTTAAATTAAATTGTCCCCAAGCTCCTCTTTCACCCAACTCTCTACTACCTCTAAAATCCCTACTCTCAAGTCTATAAATTCAACACTGAGGTCCTCAAATAAAGTTGAACCTTTGACACTGGCAAGTAACAAACACAGATAAAATCTCTCCCCTTCCTGGACTGAGGCGTGAAATACTCTCCCTGCCATATCTGACGGCCTCTTTCATCCTTGCCCAAAAATTCTTACACTCCCACATAAAATATTTTGGAATCTCACTGTATAATAAATCCCTTGCACACCTTCACCATCCAATAGCTCCTATCTGATTGAGATCAAAATATTCTGTTAATGTTGTGTGGCTTGCTTTCCCTGAATCATATTTTGACTTTAATGAATCGTTTGTTGAAAAATAGAATTTTCGCCTGGATGGGAGATGGAGTGTCAGTCTTTGAACAGGCAGAAAACTGCCACTCATATGGTAATTGAAAAGGTGGAAAGATGCTGTGTCAAGTGTCAGTTTAGCTCTACAGGATTGGAAAAAAACAAATTCACACCTTCCAATGGCCCATTAATGTATCTAACATCTACAAAAATTTTTGTTTCATCCATTTCAGGTATGGTGAGTAAGGACTGATCAACTCCTTTGCATATATATTTGAATATATATTTTATTGAACTAATTCCAAAAGGTATCTCTGCGTTAATATGACAGTTAAACTTGAAATGAAGATACTTGTTATAAGGGACAATGTCTCCATTGTGGAATGAAGTGCCCCTCTTCACTACCATGGTTCCATTTTTCCTGCAGCGGTAGTGCAGATGTTCCCCATCTAGAATTGTTATCTGGTCAGAAAATTCTTTTGGAAAGCCGGATTTTCAATAACCATTGTGGAAACATGGCTGTCTATGATTTCATGAGACATGAAGCATGTTATTTACAACAGTTTTATATAGTAGTGGCTCAGATGATGGATCTGGAATCTTTCTGGTTAATAATTGATTGATTCTTTCTGTTGTTGAAGGTGAAAACTCATCCTGGAATATTACCATGACATGCGTGTGTGGTAAACCTCTTTTTTGAAATTCAATAGTATAAAAATAACCTGCGACCTTGCCCAGACTTCCTTTCTGGTATAGATCATCTATTAATTCATTGAGTTTCAAATCAAAGACATGTGTGACCAAATCTGGTCAATGAAATGGTGAATCTCCTGGTTTTAGCTCTGCTATTGAGTTTTTGCCTTCATTTTGATGAATAGTGAGGTTCGTCCTTGAGCGGCAACAATTTCCATGGCCTCTTGATTTAGTTGAATCATTGTCCTTGGAAATCCACTGAAAGAAAAGGGTAAATTGACAGATTTACCTTGAACAACTGTATTTTTCCTCAAAGATTCTATTACGTGGGAATATCATTCAGATTTAATCTGTTGCTGGTTCATTTTAATCCAATTTAATCTTTCTGGCTCAAAAAAGACATATAGATCAACAAATAGATCTTGAAATAGGGTTTTCCCTCTTCGAATAGATGAAAAACGGGTGCCTTGATAAAAAGTTAATGACAAATACCACTTGCACGGCTTAATATCCTGTTCTTTAGAGGGATTTGTGTGGGGTTAGTATAAGAGTGAATACACAACTTAATTTATGCGCCAACAGCTGGCCAATCTTTCACCCACCCTTTGTCTCCGTACAGGAATAAGATTGGTTATTGAAGCGGTAAATACTCTCAATGTTGATCTGTTATCCTCTTTATGTGTCCTTCCTGGTGGACAAGTTGAATATCCCTGGGGTCAATTTTCTCTGTCTTACTCCCTGAGATAAGAATCCCTATTTCTCTTGCTGTTGGTCTATTATACGTTTTCATATTAAGGCCAGGTTTTATATTATGCTCACAGTTTGAAACTTCCCTGGAAAATCATCCATTGGAAATTGCATGTGTCAACTTTATCTGATCAACCTCTTCAACTTCATTTGACATGAAATTATCATTTGAGGTGATAGTTTTTCAAAAGTTGGACATCAATCCATTCTACAAAATGAGGGAAATTCAGAAAACCAATCAAGTTGTTTATGTTAATTCCAGTGAGTTTTTTTCTTTTTTTTTTTAAAAAAAAAAAAAAAAAAAAAAAAAAAAAAAATTAAAGGAGGCCTCAATGCACAGCATGATTGTCCTGGTCATGCCTGCAAGTTACAAAACACACACTTTAAGAATTCAAAGGAAAGACTTAACATTGAAGACTTTGGAGGTAACACACCAAGAAGATTTTCATTATATCATCAATTCTGCTTCTTTAAGCTCTGTTGAACTCCATCAAAACATTGCCGACCTACCTTTTACTCCTATATCTGCTTTGGAATGGCTTGATGCTTTGTTTGAGGGGTTGAAAAAATAGAATTCTAAAAAAAAAGATGTTGTTGCATCCACATTAACATATCAATTAGATCCAATGTTGGCATAATGTATTTTTTTCTTCCATTGCAATTTTTTTTTTTTAATTTTAATTTTTATTTTCATTTCCTTTTCATGTTCTTTTTATGCTAAATACTTCATTTCTTGGGAATTTCTGTTTTCCCTTTTTTTTTCTTCATGTTTTTTTTTTTTTGGTTCTATTCATGATTTTTTGTTCAATTTTTTTATTGTTTCATTGTTTTTTATTTTTTCATTCTCAAATGTTTCAAATGTTTTGTTTCTACTCAATGGGAAATCAATCTTGTTTTGTTTTTTGGGTCTAAGGCGGGTCAACAGAGCAAGTGGAACAAAAATGACTGATCAAATGTTGGAGCCAGCAACAAATGAAGCCATGAAAGCAAATGGTCAAAAGGAAGCTGACTCATACATTGAGCCAGCCAGGTCAACTGATGGGTCAACCTGGCTGGCCCAACAAATGAGTCATTCTATGGATTAGAAATGAGGGCACCTTTTTTTTCAAGTCCACTTCAAAGTTACCAATCTCATCATAACCAAATTTTAATCATGTCTTCCCATGAGATTTAATCCTTGTACACACAAAATGAATCACCCAAGTACCAATCTTTTTTTGACATCCATATAGGCAATTTCAAAGATGCACGCACTGCCAGTATGATTGTATCAGATTCCTACAACTGGCATTACATCAGTTGAAAAAATCTGATATTATATCAGAAAAAACTGGCATTTTATCTATCTGAAATGACATGAGATCTACCCCACATGATATTAAATCTAAAAAAACAGACATTTAATCTACTCAACCTATTTAATATCAACACATGTGATTTTATATCACATTTTTATGTCTGATGCAACTTTTGGCCCACATAATGTCAGATAGAAAAATCTGATATAAAGTCATTTATGTTGATATTAAATAGGTTGAGTTGATGCAATATACACTATGATAGATATAATATCATTTTTGGTAGATTTAATATTAGCTCCAGTAGATACAATACCGGTTTTTCCTGATACAATATCAAAACTTTTTGTCTGATTTCATGTCAGATTTGGGAATCTGATACAATCATACTTGCAGTGATAATCTCAAGCACATCCATCTCTTGAGGCAACTTCACCTTCCAATTCCTCTCAACACCAACCAAGATCTTCCCAACAATCTGATGAGCATCACTTGTCTAGTCAGGATGAAAAAGATCCAACTACTACTACATTACCCGAATCTCCAGCATCTAGTCAACCAGAAGAACCTCAAGAACCTCAGGTCAATTATATCGGTATCAATTTTTTTTTTTTTTGATATATTTTCATAATTTATTATTGTCACTTATTTTATTAATGTGATTTGTATTTGTTTATCCAATCAGTCACTATGAAGAGAAATGCCATGCCAGGCATGTTTCTTTCAAAAATATAAAATTCACCAAAAATATAACACTCACGAAAAAAATAAAAAACTTACAAAACAAAACAAAAATCAATTACTTTGAATGGTTATATGTAATGATTTGTAGAGGATCAAGAAGCTTATGAGCAAAAATTACTTCAACAAGGTATGTCATGCATATTTGAAACCATTAAAATTGACCTGAATTAACTTGAGAATTTTTTTTTTTTTAATAATTATTTTTGTGTGTGAAATGAATAGGTTCAGTGATTAAACATGAGTATAAATCTGTCATATTAAAAGGATTCGCTGTTACTATTAAGCCTTCTTTACTTCAATCGTTTCAACAAGATCCTAATGTTCTTGATATTGGTCAGCTTCACCTCTTTCTCTCAACTTCTTTGAATAAATTTTTATTGATTTTTCTCTTTCGTGTCTTTTTTTTATTATTATTTGAAAAACCAAAATCCTTTTATGGTTGATTATGGTTGAAAAATCCAATCCTTTTGTTTGCTTTTCTCTTGCTTGGGTCATTTAGAAATTGATGGAAAAGTTCACATCTAACCCATTGTCTTTTTTTCTTCTTGCATTTGTTCAAATCAATTTGGACTTAACTATAAGAAAAAAGAAAAAAAAAAAATGATTTGCTTTTTTTTTGTCGGTTTGAACTTGATATCGACCTGGCCACATATCATTCGCTTCCTTTTTTTTTAAAACAATCAAACATGAAGAACATATCCACTTTTAAATATATCATATTCTCTCCGCATGTAATTCAATGATATTCCTGTATGTATCTGAGCTTCAATTAACAAGATCCAAAATTCTATCAATAAAACAAGGTAAACCTGTCTCTCACTTTTTCTCAATTATCTCAAATTCATTACTATCTCTTTTTGAGAGAAATGAATAAATAATCAAACACGAAATACAACAACAAAAATGGTACTAGAAAAGACAAGAAAATAATTGCTGATTGAAGGGAATGCAGTCTTTCTGTCAAAGCGCTCGTTCGTTCCAACAACTGACTGGAGCTGACTGGGGGAACGCAGTGCTTCCTCGCAGCAGCTGGCTGGAGGGAACGCAGTTGTTCCCTCCAACAACTGGCTGGAGAGGACGCAGTGGTTCCCTGCTAAAACTGGCCGCAGGGAACGCAGTTGTTCCCTCCAGAAACTGACTGGAGGGATCCCAGTTATTCCCTTCGGTGCAGGGAGCGCAGTTGTTCCCTCCAACAACTGGCTGCAGGGAACACAATCGCGCCTCTCATGACCTGCGCCAGCTTATTTCAATTCAATTCGCATCTGGAGAACAACCGTAGTTATTCTCTTGGATATAGTAGACTTTGTGAATCTGTTTTAGATTGCAAAATGTACACGTTATATTTCATATTTCACTATGAACAACATGTGCAATGCTATGTCTCAACGAGGTTTGAAACTAATCACAGTTACCTAACTTTCTTTCAGTGTTCACACATTAAAATGAGAATATATATTTGAGCCGTTGTGTGCGATCCATTCGTCATCCGTCATCTCATCAATATGCTGACCACATTTCTAGGTCTAAGCTTAGCCTTCCGCTCTATTTCAGTAGTCGGTCTTGAGCATTCAGCAGAAATCGCTGGAGCTGTTGACACCAAAGTTTTGAATTTAGGTGAAACATTTGAAAGCTCGTTAAACAAGGTCAACAATTGAAACTGATTATTATTCAATACGCCTGTCTCTACTTAGGACCCCCAACTTGCGATCAAAAGTCGCTGGGTGCGCTTAAAGGTGAAGCCGACATAATAAATACGTCTACAGGGCTGACAGAAAGCAAAGGTCAGCTACTCGGGGCCCTTTTCATCTTTCTAAAAATAAATGAATGAATTTACTAAGTATAGGTGGTGTTGAATAGATCAATTGACATCGGTTGAAAAAGATTTAAAAGAGTTGTTCCGACAGAACTCAGAGGTTGAAGAGGAGTGGGGGAAAGTTTTATTCGAAGATGATAGCCGCCTTGATCAGGATAGAAGTGGTTATTTTGGACCCGCTCCTCATGTCGTCACATCCCTCAAAATGTCCAGGAAATCATTGGAGTTGTGTGAAGAATTGCTGGGTTTGCAAGTGGGGGAAACCGATATACTCAAGGGAGACTTAGAATCAGTGGCGTTATTATTTCCAAGACACTCTGGTAATTATCTGAACAGACTTTCTGAACTGCCAGACAATATGGTCAATGTAAATATCAAAAAAGCTTGGAAAAGCGTTGTAGATCAACTTATTTTGAATTCAAAGCAGCTGATTTCAGAGCATGGGTTGAACTTCGATGAAAGAAATCTCAGAAAGTTGAGGAAATTTGAACCAGCGCTTGAGAAGTGGTGGAAGTTTACCTTCGATACTATGGACTTTTTATTTAAGAATGGCAAAATCGACTCAAGCACTATTCAGGGTTTTTTCAAAGATACCAACATCATCAGACAGGTTAATGATTAAGTCATGTATAGGTTCCTGATCAGTGGAACTGGCCGTTTCCCTTTCTCTTTCCAAGTGACCAAACACTGGTACTGGCCTCTGATACATGAGTCATTTAAAGGTAAAAAAAATATGATGCCATCTAAACAGTAAACTCGGAGTTCGATTAATATAATTGACTTCTTTCTTTCTCAAAATACATGTAGCCCTTAGCAAGAAAGAAAATCATTGTCGGATTCTTATATGCTACTCAAATTCGAGTGGACTTCATTGTGGGGCAAACTGAAAGATGCACATGCTTCAAACAAGCTGGAATCTGAATGGATAACATCTTCATACTCCTTCTTCCTTGATTTCAACCCCCAGATGTATCTGGATGAAGTGAAAGCGATTAATTATGAGGGCAAGGAACCATCAAACCCAAAGATCGATAAAGATGTTAAAAGATTGATTACTCTGGCAGCAATCTTAGGCTTCCAACATTACCCTGTTCTTCCACATGCTGAGAAAGTTCTCCTACGAAAAGTCACTAGATATGTTTCGGATCTTTTGAATTTAATAGAAGAATATATATCACCAGGGATAGTCAATCGTGTTTCACACTGGCATAGAAATCGTAGAGATTTTGATAAGATATTTAAATACATTCAACTCAAACTCAAAAAGGGTGTCTTATCAGTCCAATTAGAAGAACTTTCCAATTACTCGAAAACTCGATTGCCCTTTGCTAGTCCTGAAGTTAAATCACATTATTATTCCTGGCAAAATCAATTAAATTCGGAATTGGAAAATTTGGATTTGAACATTAGGAATTCAGAGATAAAATCACCCGTGCTAATACATGTCTTGCCAGACAGTGACATCACCAAATATTGAAATTTCATCTTCTTTTTATTCCTCTCTGATTAAAATATGACAATATGCCCTACATCACTTTTATTTATTTATTTTCCTTTTTTGCTTCTTTCTGTCATTTGTTGCTTCTTCCTTTAGAGCTAAGTCATGTATACAAGTGGTAAGTATTAGAGCTTCAGCACAAGAAGAAAATGATACAAAGATAAAGTTCATGTTAACAAAAAGTAAAATAAGATAAAAAAAGAGAAAAGTAATTTTCAGCTTCTGTGATACCTAGAGTTTAGATCTATTAGATACACAGGCTGCAAATATGAAAAATACTCAGACTTGAGTACCAAAATATGGCTTTTGCATAGGTATTTTTTCAGTGGTATTTATTTAGATGATTTAAATTCAAAAAATATTTATAAAAATATTTTTAAACAGAGGGGCCAGCATGCTGTGGTGCTTAAAATAGTCCTCTCTTATGATATCAAAGGGGCCTGTGGGTATAGTGCTGCTTTTCAATTAACCCTGGGATAGCTGGGGCCTGATAATTCAGGGGTGCTTCAATTTCCTAGTTGTTTGTGAAATTGTGGAAGGAGTTATATGGTAAAAAGACTATTCTTCTTTTGACCTTATAGACTTACCACAAAGAAAGAACAGCTTTGACAGACTGTAAAACTAGCTTCTCTATTATTCTTATACTTGTACAGTCCAAGTATGGAGATTACCTGTATATCCAAATTTCTGAGCTTACTGATTTCAACTCTTTTCTGTAAATTTTCACAACTAAAGAAATATTTGATTTCAGTTTTTTAAGCAAAATAAAAATTAATGAAATTTAAATACAAAATAAATTTTAAGAAGTTGATTAATTTTTATTTACCTAAAGGCAGTTTATAAAAATGACTTTTTATAATATATTTTAATTTTTATAATAAATTATTTATTTTGTTTTAGGGGATTAATATTCGCACCGCCCAAACCTGGTCGCGCACCGCCTTTTGGACCGCCAGGGGACGTCGCATTTTTTTTTTTTCAAATATTTTTTAAAAATACTTTTAGACGCCCTAAAATTACCAAATTTTTTTGGCAGCCTCCTGAGCACCCATGCTACACTTTCTGAGCTTTTTTAGCTCAAAAAAAATATATAAGTACTCCTTAATTAAGGAGTACACAAAATCAAACAAAAACTATAAAAAAATACTTAACACGGGAAATTTGGTCCAAAAATTTTATAACAGGTATTTCAACTCTATTTGAATGTGGGATAAAAAAATTTTCCACGGGGAAGCAAAAAAAGTTGCTTTTACGTTTACTTTTGCAAAAAAAGGTGCATGTACAAAAATTTTGAAAAAGTAAACGTAAAAGCAACTTTTTTTGCTTCCCCGTGGAAAA
>KN360968.1:28340-41806 GCA_000785685.1 Uromyces viciae-fabae | reverse complement strand
ATCCCACATTCCAATAGGGTGGAAATACATGTGATAAAACTTTTAGCCCATATTTCCCGCATTAACTATATTTTTTCATTTTTTTTTTTGATTTTGTGTAATCCCTATATATGGAGTACTTCAATATTTTTTTTGGCTCTAAAAACTTCAGAATATGAAGCAGGGGGGCTCAGGATACTAGGAAAAAAATTTGATAATTTTAGAACCATTGAAAGTATTTTTTTAAAAATATTTGAAAAAAAAGAAAAATCCGACGTCCCCTGGCGGTCCCAAACCGTGTGTAAACGCGGTTTGACCGTGTGCGGAAATCAATACCCTAAAAATAAACTTACATCCTGAATCACTTATGCCATTTTCATCAAGATTACTATTCAATACAATACAAAATAGAATTAAAAAAATTAAATGAAAAATTAATTCAACGGTTCAAAGAATTCAATTTGATTCAAGAACAACAAAAGAAATCATTCATAAAATTAAATTAAATTAAAAATAAAATTAATACATCAAATTCAATTAAATATTCATGATATGAAAAATTCAATCAACTCAAAAACTTATCAAATTTCAATTCAAATTCATCATTAAATCACAAAACAATCAAATCAAAACTGATATTTTCAGCTCCAAACCACCTCTTATTTCAAACTCCATCTTTGATATCAGTTCTGTTTCATTATAATCATCAATTCTCAACTATTAAGTCAGAATACTTCAATCAAGTCAATCTACTCAACAGTTTGATGTGGGGCTTTACTAATGCTGACAATGTTTTAGCCCTTATTCTCAGATTTCTTTTGATGGTTTTTTTGTCTCAATTGGGCTAATATTTCATGAGATATTTGCATTTTAAATTGTACTGATTTGAATCTTGTATTACCTCAAACAACTCAAAGTAATGGCTTATTTGCCTAGTATAAAATCCTATTCCAACCATCAAGACATGAATTTTCAATCCAACTACTTTCCCTGATTCGATTTTTTTTTTTTTTTTTTTTTTTTTGCAAATTTGGATTTATCAAGAAATAAGGAATCATGACCAATGGAATTGGAGGCGTCTGATGGGCACTCAGCTGGTCTGAACCCTCCAAGTCCATGAGGAATTGATGAACCTTAAAGTTGAAGACATATAATGATATAAATTGAAACAGTAATTTTATTCCCTGATACAACTGATAAATATCAGTCAATTGTATTGGTCAAGCAATCCAATAAATCTTTGGGAATGCACATGTATTGGTAAAAACAATACTTTACCAATGGATTGTATTTCCTGTCCAATCTGATCCACCAATAGGTAAAATTTGTGTATTGGGAAACCAATCCAATACCAATAAACACCCCAATACTGGATTGTATTGGAACAGTTTCATTGTTGATACTGATGGGGACAAGGTGACTGACTGTCTTTCTATTATTGCCCCAGCCCTCACCTGACGTTGAATAAATAGTCAGCTTGAGGCTTAAGTATTCTAAAGCTATGTGAATTAAAAAAGAAAAATACACAAAATTAAGAGCTAGCCAATGAAATATCACACAACTTAATGGGGATTCCAAACATAAAGAAATGAATTAAATTATAACCTATCATATGCCATATCTGATTTTAAAAGCACCATTGCCTTTAGACTTTGATCTAGTGCAGAGTTCAGACCCCTTGAGGGACTTAGCTACTGGCTTCCAAGAGGTGGACTTGAAACCTGTGGTTGTGCCGGATTGATTGGCCTTATCATCAATCAAGGTGTTCACCAGAATTTGGTAATCCACATCTGTCCAGTGGCAGGTTGTTTTTTTATGAGTTATAGATAGCTGGGAATGAGGTACTTGTGACCAAGAAGAAATTTGAGTTTCATCAAAAGAAGTATCTTGGGATTGTGTTAGAATATTAGTTTGACCAATGGAATCTCCAGTTTGATTCAAATTTTGAGTGAATGTGAGTATTAAATTTTCAGCTGGAATCATACTGGGTTGAGTTTGAGTAGTTGGTGGTTGAGTTTGAGTGGTTGGTGGTTGAGTTTGAGTGGTTGGTGGTTGAGTTTGAGTGGTTGGTGGTTGATTTTGAGTGGTTGGTGGTTGAGTTTGAGTGCTTTGGGGATCTAATTCTAGGTACAGAGACACATTGAATGGTACAGAAGGGGTAGTAGAAGCTCCAAGAGTAGATGATGACACGGTGATAGGTGACTGTGAGACTGGAAAATTTGTGTTGGTGATAACAGCAGGTGGTTTGGCTGGGGGGGGGGGGGGGGGGGGGGGTTGTGGATGGAATGGCTGGCTTTATGAAAGTATGTTGGGTACATGTCCAATTTAGAGAAATGGATATCAGGAAAATGTATATCCAATATCTGCATGAGATACACCCAAATAGGTGTATCTCAAAATTTTTTGATTGGGGGCAAGATATGATATCTTAGATATTTGTGAGATATTTGATGTACCAAACACATCAATATTGAGATTCTAGTATCTCATTTAATGAGATGCTGTATCTTGGGTGTATCCCAACTTTTGGGGGCAAACACCAGATACACTCAATATAAGGCTTTGTGGTCCAACAGCACCTAAATGAGCTACGAAAAAGCTGTGATAGCCACACACTACAATAAATTGGTTGCTTGTGCTACCAAATTGTAGTCAGTAGTGGGCAGATATGTTCTCCAAATGGAGAACTTCTTCTGTAAAGTAACTTATACAGTTATGTTACCTGACAGTTACCAGTAAATAAGGCTTATTTACGTTATCAGTTCAAAACATAAGCATTTTTTAATTTTAGTTACGTTCCTGGATAACTTGGAGAAATTGGAGCTACGTTAATTTTCAAATTTTTGGATAACTTGGTTGTAACCATAAAAAAAGTTACGAGAGTAGTTACAAGACTGAACATATAAGGAAATTTAAATTATGATAGAATAAGTTTGAGTTAAGGGGGAAGTGAAGCTTTAAAAACAATCCTTTTCCCTTTTCAAGTTCCTTTTTCTATTCTTATACATATTTTTTTTGCTGTTGCTGATGGGAGTTCAAATTACTGGTATAAACGTTTTCAGTATAGGAAAGATAGTTTTCCCAAGTTAAAAATGAAATACCCGCAATTTCAGTCCCAGCAGAAACAGCAGAGAAACTTTGGTTCAGACAGAAGAGGAAATAAAATGAGAACAAAGCAAGGATACAAATTCTGGTGTTTTCCTTTTTCTTGAATGGCTCACATGATTAATGATATCTTCTTTAGATTAATCCTATTAAAGATTTGATTGATGATATCTTCTGAAAGATTAGAGCTTTTGAAGCAATTAATAGCTAAAACGAGCGCCAAGATGCCAGTCTACAGCTTTTCCAGGGAACACAATCCCTGAAAATCAGCCGTTTTTGAGATCAAACCAATTGAAGTTACAATTACTAAATCCAAAGAGCAATTGGGCCGAATGTTTCCTGCAAAGCAGCCATTATTTCCAGAAAGACTAATCAAGCAATAAACAGCTAGTTTAGAGGTTAATTAAGTCTCAGCGACTTGAGTCTTAGGCTGCAGAGGTAGTAAAAAGATTGGAGTATGTCAGAAATCTTTATGTAGAAGCATGAGCATTGAAAATTTTTCAAATAAAACAAGCCAATCAAGATTTTTATTGTTTATTTTTATTTTTTTATTCAAGAAAAAGTGTATTGAGTTATGATTTGTGTGCAGGGGGAAATAGTGGTTTGAAAATCTTGAAGATATATTGTTTTCATTATATTCATTGTTGGTAGCAATAAAAAAAAAAGAGGAGTATAAGACTTACTATTTTGAAATTTGTCACAGCTGCATTGTGGAATCATGGACCAATGCAAATATCTTTTCTTCAAATCAATGAAATGTATATTTTTTCAAGACTTATATTTCAAAAGGATTAGATAAAGAAATTACTCATTCATCTAAAAGCACTTAACAAGAAGCAAATCATTAAATCATCAGTTTATCAATTCCTTGAGGGGGAGATGACCTGAAGAGGCGGAAGAGAGAGAACTTGACCAATGATTATGAATTTATGATTGTTCTAATGAAGAGGATTGTTTTAAAAAATGTTTAAAATAAAAAAAGTTCAAAATTAATTATCATATCATGATTTTGAATTGATGGTTTTTCTAATGAATTTTTCTAGTGAAATTGAGTATTTCGAAAAATGGTCAAAAGAAGAAAAAATAAAAAATCAATTGCCGTGATTTTGAATTTATCATTGTTCTAATGAAATGGATTGTTCTGAAAAATGTTTGAAATAAAAAAAATTAACCATCAATCACCATGATTTTGAATTCATAATTTTTACAATGAGACGTTTTATTTTGAAGAATGTTTGAAATAAATAAAATAAAAATTAAGCAAGAGGTAATCACTTGGCTTCACCAAAACTGCAGGGTGCTAGGTTGAGTACTTGTATATTTTGAAAAGTATTGCTTCAACACGGATAATCAATTTGGAAAATAAGCTATGGTATGATTGATTGGGAATCGGATGGTGGGCAACTCATGAGTAGCTTTGGTAAAATCCGGTAACGTACCGTAACCCCATATTAAATTAGTTACCATTACCCAGGAAAAAATATCCCACATTCCTGGTATGTTACCCAGCAGGAAACAAAGTTAAAAAAAAAAGTTACAGTATGTTACTTTACTTCTGGATTGGGATACGCTACTAAGGATTTTGAAACTGGATAAAAGAGAAAAGTTACGGTATCCAATAATGAATTTGTAATGTATTGTAACGTATCTGCCCAGCACTGTTTTAGTGTAGCACTTACAAAAACCAACTGGGCTTTCCTCACATGTAGTGTAGCAGTTTCTTGCGCTATACTTTGCTGTAGCGTAGTGGTTGCTTGCGCTACACTTTAATGTAGCATAGCACTTTCAAAATTAACACTGCTACACTACAGTTACAGGAGTTCCTGGTGGTGTTGAATTTTTTTCGAGGCATCTACTCTATGCTATGCTAATTTTTTGAGTTAGTTACAAAATAAAAACTGCCAATGGTGGCACTCTTTTAGTGAAGCTTAATAAGCTACACTACACAAGGCTACATGCTAAAAGTAGCGTAGCTGGACCACCATTGATAGTTGCCACTTGCTAGCCGCTGAGGGTGGAATATTTCCTCAGCCTCAAGGCATGGCTTTATACTGTTCAAATCCTTTTTTGGAGGCTTTCAAAATCTTTTTTTGAAGATTTGATTATTTGCAAATAATCAAATACCACCCATATCGTTTTCAAAAAAAAAACTTTCATTTCATTCCAACAATACTCATTTTTATTTTTTGAAAACTCCAACATCATTTATGTAATAATTTAATGTGATAAAATAAAAATAAAATTACAATTTAATAACTTCATTCAAAATTCTTCAGATTCTTTTATGAATTGGTTAGCCAATTCTACCATGTTTCCGCAGAGCCAAGACCTCATACACATATTGGCTTCAACTGAGTTGCCTGAAAGAGAAATCCTTTGGAAAATAACCAAGTTTAATGACTGTGAGAAGACATGTTTGCTTGCTGCTGAACTTGCTGGGATAGCCAACTAATCCTTGGCAATAAGGGCCAGGGTTGGAAGTAAAAAAAAATTCTCTTTCCACAATTCAATAATATTTTTTTCAAATGGTGACTTAGCCATCTGGAGGTAGGTCAATATTTTGTCCTTGATCACTGGCCCTTTTGAAACTTCTTGTAGTTTTGCAACAGGTGGAAGGTTTCTTTTTCTTTTTTCTTTTCTTTTGAGTAGGTTGAGAATCTGTTTGATTTTCTGATTTTTTGTGTTTTTCATTTTCTTCAGAGTACTTTTTAAAAGCTAATTGTAATATCTTCAGGGATTAATCCTTAAATTGTATCTGGGTAGCTGCTTTGTGTAAAATCTCTAGTTGTCACAGCAATTTCAATCAGTTAACTGTCACTAGTGATTCCGTTCCTTCAATCTCAAACCACAGTCAAATTCAAATTTCACAGATCTTTCACTAGGACAAATCACCGGTCAAATCATTTCTTTGTTCTCTTTTCTTTTTCATTTTCTTTTTCTTTTCCTTCTTTCATTTTCTTTTACTATTCTTCTCAATTCTCAACTTCACTCTCAAAACCAACTCAATCATCAATCAAATTCAAAACCCTCAAAACAAACACATCAACTCTTCAAACTATCAAATTGCTTCTTCCAAATTCCTTGGTGAGAATGGATATATATATGTACATTATTTTAATTAAGAAAAATATTTCATCACTAATTTTTTTTCTTATTATTCAATCTCAGTCCTAGCCAATCTCAGTTGTCTCCAATTGTCTCTAAGCTTTTCAATTATTATTATAATTAACAAAACTTGTTGGTTTAAAATCTTGTCTCTATTAAACGTATCTTCATCATGTTGACATTTTTGTTTCAGGACTTAGTCCCTTCTTTTAGTGATAAAACTCTCAATTTTAAACTGAAATATCTTAATTTGCTATTGGCATTGTCATCAGCATCAGCGTCAAAAGGGCGTTTTTTGAAGAATGTGAGTTTGAAGCAAGGATCCAATACAAAAGCAAGGACTGAGTGTTCTGAGTAGACCAAACAATACCCTTTGATTTTGTTGATGGCTGCATTTGCAGCATCAACCATCACCAATTTGGATTAGCTTCTGGATTTTTTGAAATTGTTGATTTTTCGCTTACAGTGGTCCATGAGCGCGGTGTACCACAGGATGATGATGGTCAGGGTTGCGTAAAATTTACCTTGGGTGTTTATGGATGCTTTTTGAAACTTCTTAAGAAAACTGTGGATCCATTCAAAAAAATTCCAATCATTTTTGGAAATGGGATCCTGATAATGAACAGTGAAGATTCAGAAGTTAGAACCAAAAAATTAAAATAAAGTTAAAGAAACATGCTGACCAAGTCTTGAGATTTGCCATTTTTAACAGCCTTCACTGCCTCAATAACTTGACTTCTTCCTTCACTCTTCTTTTCATTTTATTTTATTTACACATCTCTTGAAATTTCATGAATACTTGGTTGGATTATCAGATGTGTAAGATAATTGTTTTTATTTTTGTTAAAGAATCCTCTACAACTTTAAGTAACTTTCCAGCAACAAGGTTGAGAATGTCGGCTTCTGGAGAGTCCAGAAGCTCTTTATCAAGAGCCGTCTGTATAAACTTTTCATTTTTTTGAAGTGTTATCTAAGGTGGAAAAGACACATCTTCCAAGGTATGACAGATTGATTTCTTCCAAATCATCTTGATCACATTATTCATTGCTTTTGGCTTGGTGATTTGAATCAGAGGCTGATGCAGGGTCCTCATTGGAGCTAGACAAGTGAGAGTCAGATATTTTGATGACCTTCTGTTTGTTGTTGCTAGAAGAGCCAAAATTGTGAGCAATGAAAAAGTCTTGAAAAATTTGAAGTATTTTTTGTGAATTTTTGTGCAAGTATTCGGTTCTTGTAATGATTGGAATCCAATTGTGGCAGAAATTTCCTTCCATTCTTTTTATATAAGGTGGCAAGTGAGCAAGATGTAGGGGGTTCCACCAGTTGAGGACCAGATATCTGTGGTGAAAGAAAATTGTTTGGATTGATTATGCAAGTAATGGAACATGATTGACTTGCTTTCTGCATCAAGTGTCTTGATTTGGGGAGAGACAGTGGTTTTGTTCTTCATGGAGATTAGAGGGTTGAGTCCTTGGATCATCTTCAGGAATTCGACTGAATTGACTTTTGCATAAGGGAGTTGATCTTCAATTATCCAAGTGATCATGTTGTGCTCACAATTGGTTTGCCTAGACTTTCTCATGATGCAATTGAGGGGTCCTTCTTGGCTATTTCCTTCCTTGAGGTCTGGAAAGGCATTGCGCTCACCAACTTCAAGTGCTAGCTTCCATTCAGATGGGTATTTGCAAGAAATGTGGTTGACTAAGCAATGTTGTTTGCCATTAGGGGCAAGTTTACCCAAAAAAGAAGAGGTGGTCACCAATTGATTAACACCCAAGGATATACACTTTGGCTTGGATTTATTGTTGACAACTTGTGATGGTTTGGACTTGGTGACTGAGCTTGGTGGGGGTTCTGAGGAAGTTGACTGGCTTGGCAATGGAGATTGATTCATTATTGAAAAAGTGGAGCTTGAGGAATTAAAATCACAATCAAAGGAAACAGGAAAAGAGAAAAAAAATGTCAGCCACTAAGCATCCAATTCAACATTTGAATGAAAGAAGAAAACAAAATAAGAACCATTGACAATAAAGACACAGGACCACCACCAAAAGAAAGAGCAAATTTTATAGAGTAATCTGCCTCTGTGGCAGCACAATTGGGGTTGAGGTGAGGGAACAGTGACCTTATTGTTGAAGACTAGCTTTTGAATTTCAAACAAGAACCAGAACTTAAAAAAGATGAAAGTTAGATAAGGAACACAGAATAGGATAAAAAACTAAAGAAAAGAAACAACGCTTTTTAGAAAAGTAAAGCATACCACAAGCTTGAATAAATGTTCAAAAGAAAAGAGATGGCAGATTTTGTTTTAAGTAAAGTTTTTTAAGAATAGAAATAAAGACTGTAATGATGATACAGAATATTTTTAATAGATTTGTATCAGTTTAGAGAAAGAAATAAGAAGAAAAAAAATAAATAAATAAAATTAAGAAATTAATCATACTGATTGATCTTGATTTATAAATTGATGAAGAATTTCTTTTTAGAGATTGTCCCTCTTGATCACCTAAGGGAAGAGTATTAGTTTGCAATATAAAATGGAATTTAAACATGATATGTATTTACTTCAGTTGTGTCAGAGTTATGCTTTTGGTCACTTCAAAGATGATGTTCCTTAGTTGTCTTAAAAGCCAGCTTGACAGATAATAGAAGATTTAAATTATGAGCAAAAAATGTGATTGAGAAGATTGATTTTTGTTGAGATATCTTTTCTTACCGGAGCAGATCTTGAAGGAAGCACAGGAGAGTGATTGGAAAAGAGTAAAGCCAAGATTCTCTCTGAGTTCTCATCAATAGCACCGGTGAGATGAAGTATAAGCTGGAGTGATGACAAATGGTGAGAGAATCAACTAGGTTTTAGGTTTAGGTTTACTCTGAGAGAAATAAGGGTTTCCACGTTTGCCAGGTGGTTCCTTTCAAGAATTCAACACTTATGAATGTTTGCTTCTGCTAAACAGTTTTCCCATCCCTGCCATTACTTTGAATTATTGTGAAAGTCTCTCCCCGCGGGAGGACCCGCCACAACGGGCCAAGCCACAACTCTCTAAGCAGGCAAGGCATTTTTGCCTCCCTGCGGAGGTCCGCACTGCAGCCAAAAGTCCCCCGCCAGACAAGGGCTTATTTTAAGTTAGGTGTCACAGGTGCTGTGACCCACCCATCAACCAAAATATCCTGGGGCAGCAAAATTAGTTGTCTCTGTCCAATCTGTTAATCTTCTTGTTGAGCAAGATTTGAAAGCTCAAGAGTGTGATGGGTCAATATGCTTCTGGAGCGGCATATGAATGCTTCCTGCTTTTTATAATTATTGCTGTTGTAGCATGCCTCCATTTGATAGGGAAATATCCTAATTTTAGGCAGGCATTAAATTTTTTTTAAGAGTATTTGGGTGAGTAAATTTTTACATAGAATTAATATTTTGTTCTTAGGTTATTGATGATTTTTGAGGTGAAAAATCAGGGTAAAAAGCTGGAAGCTCTACCACTGAGTTAACTGGGCTAAAAGAAGTAGTGGAACGAGTTTAAAAGAAGAGAACTCGATGATTTATTTCAGATGGGTGAGCAGGCCTATTTATAGGTCCTGCTTACATAATCAAAATAAATACAAAAATAAGGAATAGTTTTAAAGAAAATAAAGATGTAAATTTAGAAGGTTTAAAAATTAAATAAGGAGAAAAGAAGTAATCAAGCAGTTAAAGTAAAAAGAAGAAGTAGAAGAAGAAGATAGAGTAATAGTAGTAATAACTGCAGGAGTAGTAACAACAGTTATAGAGTTATAGATTTGAGTTAATAACTAATGGAGAAGTACATCAGTTATTTAGTAGTAGTTTAATAGTTTGAGATAGATAAAGATAGTTTAATAATAATAATAGTTTAGTAATAGTAAAATAGTATATTTAAGTTGAAGTCATAAGAATCCAACAGTTATTACCAAGTATGAGTGAGGCTAGATTAAGGAAAGATACATGTAACAAAGATTACAGCTATTCAAAAAAAGTACAACAAGGGTTCACAGCCTCACCCCCCCCCCCTGCTGTGCAACTCTGTCATTCCCGCAGTTGTTCCCCGCAATAAGAGTCATGGACACTTGGATATTTCCTATTTTTTGCATCAATTAGGTGCCAATTATAAACAGTTTTTGAGTTTTTTTTGGTTAGATTTGCCACTATTTTTTATTCAAAAATAGTGGCAAATCCAATAAAAAAAAGCTCGAAAAAATCTCAAAACAAGCAAAAGACATTTTTGAGCCAAAAGAATAATTCCTCTTGAAAAGGATCTTCAAGGTGAATGTATCCGCACACTCCACCATATAGCAGGCAGCATGCAAGATTTGTTGTCAGCATGCAGCAGGTGCCCCAAGAATGTGAGACACTGAGCTCACTTCAGGCAGTACCCCGTCCCTTGGATGCAATTCAAGAGGGATTGTTTCTGATTGTATATAATTGGCACATTTTTTTTGAGTCTTTTTTGAGATTTTTTTTTATTAGATTTGCCACTATTTTCGAATAAAAAATAGTTGCAAATCTAACCAAAAAAAAAACTCAAAAACAAACTCGAAAACCGTTTATAATTGGCACCTTAGTCTCATTTTAGCTTAGGTGAAATTCAAAATAAGTGTTATGTGAATAAAAAGATGACCGGAAGGAAACAATCCCACTTCCTCCCAAGTCAATTGGCGCCGGATATTTGTGAAAAGCTCAAGTGGCGAGCTTCCGGGGCAAGGTAAAAAAACGAAAAGCAACGAATGATAAATGAAAAACTTTGAAGATCTGGCGGAGCGGCTGGCCCAAGCGTAGAGCACGGTCCGTTCATCCCAGTGATGTCATGATTGATCGAGTCATCATGAATTGTAAGTTTTTTCAATAGTCAAAGCTCACAACCGTCTTCGTATTGGATTCCAACAAAGCTTGCCTCAACACTTAAAAACTGACATGATTACGCCACAAAGTTAGATGACACACTCAAACTAAGTGGAATAGGCCGGCGAGGTTTCCCAACTCAAAAAAATAATCTATACACGTGCATATCTCTTTTTCTCATGACAACAGGATTCACGGTAGCATTTTCTAAAAAGAAGTGAGTTCCTCCACAGGTTTTCTCCATTGCAATTTGTCAAGTGGGCTTTCGTCCCCCTTAAGTGATATTTTCGATCATTGTGAGTCATGATAATCGCAGCTTAGCACATTTGATTAAGATGGGGTTGGTTTTCCGTGGATTTGCAACGCGGACAACTTTGCTTGACTTTTTTATTATAGTCTAAAAGAATGAATTTTGATTCGAATGATACATGAATGATAGAGCTTAGTAAAACATTTTCGAAGGGCGAACGAGGATCCAGAAAGGTTGAAGATTTTAGGAAGCTTTTATAGCCTGGAAATAAATGACGGTAAATGATCGATTGCTTAAGATCTGCAAAATACGTTTAAGGAGAACAAATTTGCCAGCGTATGCCACTCTCAAACTTTTCTCCTGATTCGAGGTTCCATACATACATATTCATAATACAAGTAATGATAATAGGGGCTGCACGCATCAGTCGATGATCGCCAGCCTTCGCAATAGTCCTTGAACTTTTGACACTACACACCGGCTCCAGTTTCGGAGTTGGTTTTCCGCAGGGCCCGCATGATGGTCCGCTCAACGTGGCGCCCTACGTTACAGCGCATCTCCGGCGAGCTGATAGCTCAATGGGGATTGTCCACCAATCCTGCGGCCAGGTATAGACAAATTAATGCTAACCCACCATTTCGTTGACCGCCTCAGCGGATCTTCGGACGTGCCAACCCATCGCGGTTCGCACCACCTTTAGAGCCCGTGCGTTGAGCCATTCTTCAAAAAGGATGAGTCGATGCACGGGCTACCCGCGCAAAGGAATGGTGTATCCAGTCCGTTTCATAAAACAAGAGGAGGTCCACGGTGGCTCAACCAGAGAAAGAGTATGAAATGTAAGCAGAACCATATACAACAAGCGCCCCCCTTTTATTCCTATTGATTCCTGAGTGCTCAACTGTAAGTTTAGAAATTCATGATATGCTTAATCCAGCAGAATGAGAGCATGAATCAACCGGAGTAAAGAATTTGAGGACGAAAAACAAATACTTTAGGCTTTAGACAATGAAAAGAAAATTTCTGAAATAAAAGGAAAAATGACTTATTTACCAAGGTAATAAATGATTGTAATGAGCGCAAGAGGCAGAAAATACTACTGACTAACACCAACAGAAAAATAGCTTAATGTGGTTGAGTTGAGATTTAATTAGAAGACAATGAACCAAAAAGTGCTGGTTGAGTTTTACCTAGCCAGCCACTTATTCCTAGCTCCTCCTATAAGGGCCACTATATTTTATTGATCTTTATTCAAAATGAAAAATACAGCATGTGTAATATTGAGTTAAGTGTGTTTTGGAAACTTGAGCTACAGTGTTATATTCCCTAACTTTGGCGGACCTTCCACAAGCCTTCCACAAATTGGAAGGTTAGCCAGCTGTTTAGGAATCCCAAAATTAAAATGCATGTTGTGACCTCTTGTGGGTACCAGCTAACACACATTCAAAAACATACAATATGCTGCGCTACTTGACCGCTTTATGTTAGTGTAGCCGGAATTGTTTTTTCAAGATATCTGTAGTATTAACTGGTTTTTCCAAGCATTAATATCCACCATTCTGGCTTTGTAGTTTAGTCTTTATGCTGCCAACTGTAAGAATAAAAACAGATTTGATAGAATGAAAACAGGTCAGATTCCTGACGAACTTAAGGATGAGGAAGAGCAGTGGACCTAGAGAATGAACAAGGAAAAAGAAGACAATAGGAAAAAGAAAAATAATTACAACAGTAAAAACAGCGGTGGGCCAGCTACGCTACTGTTAGAGGCTTTTTTTTTGCAACTAATGCTACTTTTTTTTTTCCAAAAAAACTAAATAATTTAGTGTAGCGTAGCGTAGCGTAGCGTAGCGTAAATGCTCCAAAAGAAATTTAACACTACCAAGATCTCCTGTAATCTGTAGCGTAGCGGTGTTATTTTTTTTAAACGCTACACTACAGTAAAGTGTAGCTCAAGCAACTGCTACGCTACATGTGAGGATAGACCTGTTAGTCTTTTCAAGCGCTACACTTCAAATTAGTAGCACAAGCAACCAATGTAGCATAGCATGTGGTATTTACAGCTTAAGAATTCTTCATTTAACTTGTGTTTCCTTCAAAAAACAGAAAAAGAAAACTTTTGACAAATGATAAAACTTGATGAAAAAAAAAACAAGACTCAGCAAAAAAAAAAAAAAA
>KN360968.1:0-24780 GCA_000785685.1 Uromyces viciae-fabae | reverse complement strand
AAGAAAAAGAAAAAGAAAAAGAAAAAGAAAAAGAAAAAGAAAAAGAAAAAGAAAAAGAAAAAGAAAAAGAAAAAGAAAAAGAAAAAGAAGAAGAAAAAGAAAATGTTCCTTGCAACCTTCATTTGCCCGCAGGTGTTGTTTTAGTAATTTAGGGGTGTCCTTTTAGCACACCCCAATTTTTATTCTATAATATGTGTAGTGGTATTACAGAAATGGCAAGTTATAATCTTTAACATGTGTGGTGGTGTTAGAGGAAAATTCAGCACATGTAGTTATGTTTCTTTTTCTCTCATATGTGGTTATGGGTAGTAGATGAGTAGTTTTGTCTTATGGCAGTTTTATTAGTCTTGTAATATGTCATAAAGTGTGACATGTTCTCTACTCTTGTTTATATAGGGCTTGCTGTGAGTGAAATTAAAGCATCAAGTTGAGCCATATTTTCTTCAAACCTTTCTGTCCCAAAGCTCCTCTTTCAATCTCCTTTCTTCTATATAAACTTCTATCATCCTGAAACCCTCAAATTCAACAGTGCACCAGCGGAAATTGAAAGACAGCTGCTGGCAGTTGTCATGTGGTAAATTTCACACTACTGTATCCTTACTTGAATCTTAAAGATTGATTATTCTAATGTAAATTCAATGCACGGCCACTGTGCATCTTTCACAACAAATTGTGCATCTTGCACAACAAAATGTGCATCTTGCACAGAAAATGTGCATCTTGCACAGAAAATGTGCATCTTGCACAATGACTGTGCATCTTACACAGTGATTGTGCATCTTACACAGTGGCTGTGCATCTTACACAGTGACTGTGCATCTTACACAGTGACTGTGCATCTTACACAGTGACTGTGCATCTTGCACAGTGACTTTAAATTGAAGATAATTATGGTAAGCTTGGGAGTAAAAAAACAGTAGCAACTGAGATACCCACATGTCAAATGGTGGCAGGTGTCCCCCAATTTCTTCTGGTGGTGGTTATGTGGGGAACGCTGGGGGAGATTGGGGGTAGGAAGGTGTGGGAGGGTTGTAAGTTTTGTTTTTATGCAAATTTACACCTTGAGACAATGAGTTTGAGGAGAAAAAGAAGAGGTTGACCATGCAGTGGGGAACTAAACCTTAGTTAGTTGATTGAAAAGACTCTAAAACTCAATAATTTCATTTCATATGAAAAACAAAAATCATATAAGGAAAAGTAACATGTCACCAGGAAGTGACATGTCTCATAAAAATATAAAAATCATAATAAATAAAAAATTGAAAAAGACATCTGATTCTGTAACACTACTAGGGAGACAGGACTGGATGGAGATTCATCTGTAACACTGTAAAGGAGACATGAATAAATTATGGTTCATCTGTAACACTACTGAGGGAAAAGGACCAAGAAATATTCAACTGTGACACTACTAATCAAAAAGGACAATAAAAGCATTAAGAACAACTACAATTTATTCATAAAAATTGACAATTGCATCTCAATATTAATAACAAAGTAAAAATAAAGAGGACAAGCTAATTTTTTATTATACTTATAAAAAAAATATATAAATATTGGAACTACTTGTGAAGAATGTTGAGGATGAAAGGGCAAGAAGATGGAAAAACAACAGGAAGGAGGAAGCAGGATTTTTTGGATTATCATTTTCATATATACCAATTATCATATCATCAATTTCATTAGTTAAAGATTTTAGAATCTATTTAAAAAGCAATCATTAAAAAATACAGTTCTCAGGACTTTAGGGCAACTCTCACTGTTTATTAGATCAAGGAAATAAAAATGTGGAGCATTAGTTGTTGGAATTTGAGGGTTTCTTTTTATGCTCTCATCATTTTTCTTATTTTTATTTTAATTCTTCATTTTAATTCTCTTATAATTTTTATTTTGAATCATGATTTTTCATTGAATATCTTTTAAATCATACATGGTATTGAACTTTATTTATTTAAATCATGCATAGCATTAGACATTATTATTTTAATTATTTATTTAAATCATGCATAGCATTAGACATTATTATTTTTAATTATCTTTAATCATGCTTGAGCATTGACTATATAATATTTATTATTTAAATCATATTTTATATTGACACAATTCTTTCTTTTATTAATTTCATATTTTATTATTATCAAACTTATCAGATTTTATCTTGTTAGTTTGTTATTATTATTTCATTTTACTTTATTTGTTAAGCCCCTCTGGATATGGCCAGGGGGCTATCTTATTTTCTATTTAAATCTGACTTGACACATGAAATTCAATCATTCAGTCATTCTCTATCTTTTCTCCGACCACCTCAACTGACTGTCTCCAGCCTTTTCCCAGCTGCCCTCAACTCTCAAAATTCTCTTACCTCAAAATCATCCTCAAGAAACATAAAATAAAAATCAAAAACTCAAATAAAAACAACATTAGTAGCTATTGATAAGGGCCAGTGATCTGGGTTATCAAGTCCAAAGGTGCTAGTTATTCTGGAAGTATCTCCTTAAGTATTCATCAAGCAGAACCATTGAGTTCAGGAACCTGCAGAACAGTGCTCTTGTGTTATGGACAAGCAATTATTTTCCACAGAATTAGCTCAAGTTTTACTTGCAATATGCTACAATCTAGTATAATAACATGTATATTGGTTTTTTGGGTGCCTGTAGCACTAGTTGCCATATTTTCAAAGTTACAAAAGCTTGTAGAATAAATTTAATCCAACTAACAGAAACTTTTCTGCTTGGTGTTGTAGTTGGTCTTCAGCTACCCTAGACTGACAAATTTTGGACTCAAAATTTAGGAGGTTTTAGCTCAATTCTCTGCTTACATAATCAAATAAAGAAATAAACAACAAAAATTAGTTTTTAGAAGAATAAGGAACAAACAGAAAAAAGAGATATTATTAGTGACTCAAGAAGCTAAACTAGTACAGGACCCTATTGTATAATTTAAGATACAACATCCTGAAGGTGTAGAAGCTAATAGGCACTAAAAGATTTGAGCTTAATATAGTATTTGGAGTAGAGTAGTTTAGAGTAAAGTTTATAGATATTTAGAGTAAGTAAGTATAGTTAATGGAGTTTTAATTTGAGTGGTAATTTAATAAGAATAGACTCAGGGGACTGGTGTTGGCACCACCCAAAAACTTCCCTGCACCTCCTTTTGACTGCCAGAGGATGTCTAGCTTTCTTTTTTTTTCAAATATTTTTTAAAAATACTTCTAAAGGTGCTAAAATTGCAAAACTTTTTTGGCATCCTTCTGAGCCCCCTGCTAGATATGCTGAGCTTGTTAGCTCAAAAAAGAAAATTGAAGTACTCCTTCTTTAAGGAGTACACTAAATCAAATAAAAAATAAATAAAAATAGTGAATGTGGGAGTTACAGGCCAAAAGTTTTCTCACACGTATTTCCATCCTATTAGAACGTGGGATAAAATTTTCATCCATGGGGAAGCACAAAAAGTTACTTTGACATTTACTTTTGCAAAATTTTGGTACACACCAGTTTTTGCAAAAGTAAATGTAAAAGCAATTTTTTTTGCTTTCCCATGGATAAACATTTTATCCAACATTCCAATAGGGTAAAAATACATGTGATAAAAGTTTTAGACAATATTTCCCACACTAAGTATTTTTATCTATTTTTTATTTGATTGAGTGTACTCCCCAAATAAGGAGTACTTCAATCTTTTTTTTTTTGAGCTAAAAAGCTCAGAATATGTAGCAGGGGGGCTGAGAAGGATGCCAAATTTTTTTTTTTTTAGTTTTAGCACCTTTAGAAAATTTTTTTAAAAAATATTTGAAAGAGCAAAAAAATCTGGATGTCCTGTGGCAGTCAAAAGGAGGTGCAGGGAAGTTTTTGGGCGGTATCAAAACCAGTCCCCTAGATTTCATTAAAAATATTTAATTTTAAGTCACTAGAAATCCAACATAGACTATGCTAAAGGTGTAGCTACGCTACCATTTGAAGCCACAAAAAGAATCCCTCACCCATGTTTCCTGAAAAAAAAAAAAAAAAAAAAAAACTGGTTAACCTAACCCTCAACCCCACCAAAAAAATAAAAAAGACAAATAAAAACTCATTGAACTACCTCAAAATCCCACCAAAAAAAGGGAAAAAAACTACCTAAACTAACCCACAATCTCCCCAAAAAAAGAAGAAAAAAAAGAAGAAAAAAGACTGGATACCCAAAAAAATATAAAAAGAAACCCTAACCCAAAAACATTGTGCACAAAGTCAGATCTCCCTTTTTTTCTTTATTTTTTTTCAAGTTGGCTGTTACCATTACTGACATTTTCTTTTATATATTTCATATTTTATTTATTTTATCTTTTATAATGACTAGCATGATGAATTCCTTTGAAAAAATGATGACTAGAAGATTTTCAATATTGTATGCATTTCCCTTGAGCTGAGGTTCTCAAAAACATAGTGCAGATCCAGATTTCTTTTATTGATTTTTATTTTTATTAATTAACCATGAATATTACTGACACATTCTATTTTGCTTTTTCTTGTTTTTGGAAAGTCCTTCTCCTCAATGAACTATCTGAGGATCTCCTTTCTTTCAGAATAAAGGAGTTAAAATTAAAAATCTTAAAAGATTAATAATCAAATCACTTTTGAAAGTGAGGTTCATTTTATTTTAAAATTCTTTATTTGGTGAATACAATTTTTATCAATATTTAAATTATTTAAAATACGGTCATAAAAAGAAAGAAAAAAGATGAAGTATTTTGAAGGAAATACGTACAAAGATTCTGTTTAGAATGCGATCTTAATTTACTTTTGTAAGTAAAATCATTTTAGCTGTGGCTATTTTGTCACAGAAAATTTTGTTAATTATTATTAAAAAGAAATGAGGTTGATGATTTACATTATTTTTCATGAATGTCAATTTTTCATTATTTGAATCATTTTCAAAAAAGTTAGCAAAAAGTTTGTCATAAAAATTGTTGTTGATTCATTTTTTTGCATAAAATTTTTAGATCACAATGAAAAGAGACACATTACCTGTTATGATATATAATTCCTCAATAAAATTTGTCTGATTCTATTTTATATTTTTAATATACTAATTTTAATCTTATTAAATTTACTATTTAAATTTTTCATCATTTGTGTTTATTTTTTTATTATTATCACCATTATTATTATGAAATGTGCTTTTCAGAGCTATCAGCTTTTCCTTTGAGTAATTTTTATTTCTATTTTATTTCTTATTCCTTATTTTTATTTGATTTTGAGATATATATTTGCATTTAAAGAAATATTTTAACTAAATCTACTATTTTGGGTTGTATGCCAGCTTCTTTAGACTCAGCTGTAATTTTCACCGAACTAAAGCTGTGACATGAACTACCCTACAGCTTTCTAGTGTAGTGCTTAATGTTGATATTATAGAAATTTAATATTAAGGCTGCATTTGGCACCACCGTGTTGTACATATTGTACATAGCGGCATAAGTGAGACTGTAGTAATTCTGCAGTGAGAATTGGGAATATGAAATACACACATAATCCATTATGTGTGTTTGGCTTATTGTCATAAGCTAAAAACCAATTTGTAATAATACACATCCATTTGGAAGGTCATTGCGAAATTCCCCCACCAATTTTAAAAATGCCAACCATTCCAAATAATCAAGATGCAGAAGAAATATAAATCAAAACACAAGTCTAATTTAATCATGATGATTATAATGAAAATGAAGAAACAATCATAATAGCCATAATTATCTTGCTAATTCTCTCTGTTCAAAGAAATAAAGAAGAAAAAATGCCTTACAACAACCTCTCAATGGCTGGAGTGGAATACACTCAAGCACTACTGCATGGAAACCTGAAAGACTCATTGGAAATGTTACCAGTTCCAGTTCAAACCTTTCTCTTCATTTGTGAAGAAATCCAAAGAATTGAAGTCAATGCCATCTCACAAATTTTACCTATTGAAGAACAAGTAGCTATCTTTCTTTAAATAGTTGGTCAATGTGCTTCAAACCATCCAAATCAAGATTTCTTTCAACACTCTTTTAAAACAATATCAAACATTTTTTGACACATCTTGGAGCTTATGGTTCAACTTTCCATGAAATACATTACCAATCCCAGAAAAGACTCCCCACATTGTCACATATCTCAAAATCCAAAATTCTCACCTTTTTTTGATACATTTCTAGGTGCACTGGATGGATTCCATATCCCTGCCTCTGTCCCAGAATCCTTATCAGCTTCCTATCAAAACCGCAAGGTATTTTTGTCTCAGAATATCCTAGCGGTCTGCGGCTGTAGTATGCCATTCACATACATATTAGGTGGTTGGGAAGGCTCAGCTCACAATTCCAGGGCTCTTGTAGATGCAGGCGCAAAAGACTTCTGCATTCCTTCTAATTAATTTTACTTGGCGTATGCGGGTTATGGTTTGGAACGTGGGACTTTAGTCCCCTATTGTGGAGTATGCTATCATTTGAGAGAAGAGGCCCTTGCATTTCAGAAGAAAGTTCCCATTTTTTCTTAAGATTTTCTTGTTTATTTTAACTGCACTCAAACATACACTTATTTTTTTTCTCCTCAGCCCCTCTAAAAAAGAGGAACTTTTCAATCTCCATCATTCTGGTGTGTGAAACATCATTGAAAGGACATTTGGTGTCTTCAAAAAGATATTTCCTATCTTTTTCCATGCTCCTGAGTATGGTATTGACCAGCAAAGGGATCTGGTCATGGCTTTGGCTTGCATTCACAACATTGTTGTTGAACCATGGCCAAAATGATATTTTATTCCAAAGCAACAAAAATGATACAAGGTATCAAGATCTCAGTGTTGATGAACATAATAAACACCTAAGAGTAAGTGAAAAGGGCTATTTGGCCAAATGGAGAGACTGAATAGCCCTTGATATGTGGGCCCAATGACAGAAAGTTCTCATTGGTTGATCCCGCCAGAATTGTAGTTGATGTGCTTTGCTTTATGCTTCTTTGTTGCTTTCCTCCTTTTTATCTTTTATGTGTTTTCTTTCCTCCTTTTTCTGTTTTCTGTGTTCAAGAAGCTCTCTTTGTTTTGTTCTTTTATCATCATACTAAAAATATTTTACATGATATACAACTCACAAGAAATGAATCATTTTGTTATATCAATATCAGAATAACTATGAATACAAATTTGATTTTTTTTTTTCACTATGTCATGATTCACCATTTCATTGTAAAAAAATAATGATATCAACATATTTGAATACAAAATTCAATTAATTTGTAATTTATATCATTGTAAAACAATGATATCAAAATCTCAAGTGGGACATATGATGAATTGTCATCATATGGGCCTCCTCCAATTCAATATACCCCACAGGGCAAAACATCCAATTGGTGATTTAATATTAGAGGCAGAAAAAATATATAAGGAGGGGGAAATGGATGTAAATTATTAACATCCCATTTCCTCCTCTAGTAAAAAAAAACTACCATGTCAAACTACTCTGATTACAACAGCTCTGAATTATTGTTTGAAATTTGTATTTGAGCTCCAAGATAAAGCTATATTTTCCCTCATGTCCCCAAGAGACAGGGAGAGGAGACAACACAGAAATAGGAAAAGGAGATAGAGGAGAGCACGCAGGACGCACCCTGCTCTATCTCAATATTGGTAAATGGATGACTTAAAGCTAAATGGTGTCCATGCTATTGCCAATAACTAAATGTTAAATTATTCATTATTTCAAACCATTGGATCAATGAATTCATCCAAAATTTTAAATTTCATACTTTTCGACATTTACCTATCCCACTCATTATCCATCTTCTCTACATTTTTTTTTTTAATTAAAATCATAAGTAAGCATAAGTAAGAAGTATAAGAAATATATGTAGTCAAATTAGAAGTTATTTTTATATTATAAATCAATTCTATTTACTAGTAAGATTTAAAAGGTGATGAATATTTGAAAATGGAAAAAAAGATGAGATTGATTGATATCAAGATGATTCATAATGTAACTCTGAAATTTCTTGATGGATCTACTGAAGAAGTAGATCTATATATTTTCTGCCCAAAAAAAATTGAGCATTTACCTCACTTTTGAACACCTTGAAAGCATCAAGAGCTACTCATTGGATGGATTATGCAGCATGTTCTTCTTCATACAACATAACAGCTTATTGTATTGAACTTTTATGATTTCCAACCTGCTTGTGTTGTTCACATTTTAGCTGAGGGTATCCCACAAGGTTGTTGATTTCATTTGCAATCAACTGGTTACTACTACGGCTTTGAAAATTATTGCTCTTCTGCCCATGTGATGGGCTGCTGGCTATGTTATTTGGGCTATCAGATTCTTTCTGTTTTGATTCAAATAAAGGTGATTGGATTGTTTGATTTTCAGCTGAAGATAGTGAGATTGACACATGATCTATCCTGGAAGATTTTGCATGGCACCCAGTAGGACAAGTAGAACCAAATATCAATTCAAGTTTTCTCCATTCAGGGAATGGATTTCCCTTGAACTTGCGCGCATGGGGATGAGACTGTTAATTTGAGATTGAATGGATAATGATATTGAGATTGAATAAATATTGGTATCAAAACATATCATATAGAAATAAAACAAGAAGCTGCACACACTAAAAAAAAAACTCAAGTAACTGAGATGCAAGTTGCCTTTGTGCACAAAGGCAACTTTCATGTCAAGTGCTGCCAGTTAATTGACTTTTTTTTGTTGTTACACCTTAAGATAATTTTCCCACAGATTTTAAGCAGCCCTCACTTCACAGGTTATCTCATTCCATCCAAAACCACTGGCATCATGACACACCAGGAAAGCTGAATGGTCCTTTTTAAAGGATTGAATTAGCTTTTACTTTACCTTCAGTGCATCAAAATTTGCATGAGGGAAGTGGTTGTTGATTTCTGTTGCAATTGAGTGATGTGTTTCTGCTTTGAAACCAGAATCAGAAAGCTTTCCTTTTTCCACAGCCTTTTTGTACAAATCCATGGCCAATGACTCCATTTGCCCTGACCAAATTGTTTTCTTTTGTTGATATTGAGGAGAATCAGATAATATTTTCACTTGACTTTTGGGAGGATACAGAGAAAAAACTTTGGTAGAATTGGTTGATGTAAATCATCTAGGCCCTTGGTTTAATTCAATTAGAGGAAGGTGCAGTTCATTCTCACTTTTGTCTGTTGTAGAAAGTTTGGAATCTGTGATTCTGCAACAAGTTTGAATCCGTTCATCTTGTGGGTTTTTTTCAGGTGATCGTGATAGGAAATTTTCTGGACTGGAAGCTGCTGATGTTATGAGACAAAGGGCACCAAGAAGTGAAGGTTCCATGATGTTTTTTTGATGGAATGTTTGATGGAAGTTGATGTTGAAATATTTTTCTCACAGTAAAGGAGGAACTTGCATTCTCCGCCTTGTTTCTCACATGGTGGTTCAATCAGATTATTTCAATGATTATTTTGGGTCCAACCAAAATAATCAACATGGCTGGGAGAATGGCCATGATCATAAACTACAAGGGTAATCTGAGATCATGATGTTTCAACAAACATAGTTTCATGATGTTAATTCACAACGGCATTCCCAGTGATAATAGCGTGATAATTTTTATCATTATTACACTATTATTCTGGTGCCAAAAGCATCCTAAATATTTTATTTTCTAATTTCATTGAATGAGGATACTTCAAATATAGTGTAACTTCATTTACACTCAGGCCCTTTCAACTTCAATTTGTAGAGAAAACTTCAAATCAACTCTCAACCTCACTCAATTCAATTTATTTCAAACTCAAGCCCATCAATTCAAAACAGACCACAAGAAGCATAGATAAAGCATCTGGTAAATTAAATATTGATTCAACCCTCTCTCTCTGAAAACAAGCTATCTTTTCTTAATTTTAAAATCAGACGCTATCAGTCTTCCTCAAGCCTGGTCAAAAAACTATTGGATATTCATTCCTCATCAAATAAGTAAGACTCTTTTAAACTAAAAACTCAATTGTTAAAAAACAAATATTCCAATAATTTCTTCAATAGTTTCTTCTCTAAATTTCTTCTCTAAATTTCTTTCTCATGTTGTTCAAAGCCAAAAAATAAACAGATAAAAATATAAAAACATTAACTTTTGGTTGCTTTCCTTTTTCTGTTTTCTCAAATATTTTGAATTGTTTTCCAAAACTAAAAATTTCTTTTTATTCAAATTAAATAGTCTGGTCTTAGGCTGAAGTCTAAAATTCATCACTTAAAAAAACTAGCATGGCTGCACTAGGAAAAAACAATGATCACTAGATGTCAAGTGACATCAAACAACATTGGCTACTCATCTGTTGTAGCTCTGGCTCTCGTACAGCTCAGCTACAATGGCCCCTTTGTGTGCTGCAGGGAGCTGGTCAAGTGTTGAGCGGGACACATAACAGATCAAATGATGAACTTGGCCTGATGTCACCTTTTATCAGGTGATCATTGTTTTTTCCTGGTGCTGGCTACCCTTTTCTGTAGTGTGTTGATTGAATTTCCCTTTGCTTCAGTTTAGCGCTTTCAAAAACTTGAGCTGCAATGCTACAGATTACAGGGGTTCCTGTTAGTGTTAATTTTGTTCTTGGGAAGCCATGCTACGCGAAAATATTTTTTTAGAGTTATTTGCAAAGAAAAACCTGCTAATAGTGGCTCTATTGTAGTGAAGCTTGATAAGCGACACTAGGCAACACTAAAAGTAGTGTAGCTGGCCCACTTTTAGAATAAATCACTGACCTCACCTCCCTTTCCTCATACTCTTCACCCGTGATAACCCACAACCATTTCTTTTGCAACTTTCCCACTGTTTTTCTTACGTATCAAAGTTTCTCATATCTTCTGACCATCTTACTTGATTTATTGTTTTTATTATGTTTTATTTTATTTTATTTTTTTGACCCCTTTTGGGGCTTAAATTTTTCTTATTTTAGCTACTTTTCTCATTGAAATACAATCATTGGGTTAGATCCTGTCTTCAATATAAACCATTCTGGTTTTCAACCCTACTCCTCTTTCAACTTATTTTATTTTTATACAGTTCAATTATCTTCATCAACTTCTCTTCCTTCCTCAAGAGACTACAATAATCACCCACCACCATTTTTGTCGTTCAAAAACTGTCCCTCCCCTAATTCTGTTGTTGCTACTGTTTAAATTTGAGATCCATAATTCATATTTTGCTTTAGGTCTATTCTTCTTTCCTGATTGCATTAGATACAATCTCAATCATAAAATTAAATCATCAAAGTTGAAATTTACCTATAGTTCAGAGACAAATATTTATTGGAAAATATTTCTGTTCCCACAAATAGTAACTCATGTATTTAGGAGTATGAATTTCCAAAAAAAAAATTTTTCATATGTTAATTATCAAAATTACTGTAACCACTTATAGTGAATAACTCCTTATAGGATATAATTTCTAATAATATTTAGGATATACCTAATATTGTAGTATTAATTGTGGCATTATAGCTTACAGCTATGACAGTGGCACAATATTTTTTATTAATTCTTATAGAATTGAGTAAAATTAGAAATCTGGGGGAGGCTTGACCCAATTATCTCTTGACAGAGGGCACATTCGTTATTAAAATAATCTTTTTAAAAATTCAATACAAGATTTATAGGCGGGAACAGTTTCTAGTTGTTTGTGATTGATTCTAGAATGGATTATAGCTTTTAGATTTCTAGAAGATCAAGTTGAGGATTTCAACTATTTGCTACTATTGGTAGTCAGAAACTTATTTACTTACTGGTTTAATTTTTGAAATGTTTGGAGGTTGGTTTCATTCATTTAATTGTATGAATGAATCAACTTAATTGGGGAGGAAGGACCTGTATTGATATTAAATTCCTTAGCAAGGGTACTCTCCAGTTTTTCCATTTTTCCTATGCACCGTGGGAAAACTGGGCTCACTGGCTGACCAGTGACACCAAAATTACAAAGGGTACCTTTGTTCTTTTGGTGTCACTGGACAGCCAGAGAGCCCAGTTTTCCCATGGTGATGGGAGTGGAATAGGGTTTCTCATTCCTTCATAGAAAATCTATTTAATAATTCCCCACTTATTAAATATTACACTTTATAGCAGCTTGTAATAAAGAATAGTTTCATTTCCAAGTAGGGATTCAAACAATTGTTTTTATTGTATTTAAATTAGTTATTCTGTGGTTTCAAGGTTGTAAAATATTTGATTTAGTCTGATTGAATCATTTTAAAGGGTCTGGAACTTGGAATTTTTAAAGAAACTTCATTGGTGGCATTTCCAATTTATTTTATCTGGGCTGGGAATAAAGTCATTTTATTTATTTTCAGGTTTGTTTCCCAAGGTAATTATTCCCAGGATTTCACAGAGATTTCTTATTCCTAAAGAGGTATGTGTACCTGATGCTCAAAAACTCCAACAGGCTATCAATTTTAAACTATGCATGCTCCATCAGTTCTGACTTAATTACATGTATGTACCAAGGGATAGGAACTCAAATCAGATTGAATTGAGTATTTGAGAATTGAATTGAATATACTTGATTCAATTGGGATATCCAATTTTATCAATTTTTTTTTTTTGAATTTGAATAACTGCACTTCCAGAAATGATGGTGCAGCAGAAAATTCTTGCCCTTCAACCCACCACCCCCAAGCCATATCCTTATTTCCTATAGGCTATCACACATGCTTTATCCTGAGCTAAAGTCTGCCACCAAACCACCTCTTCTGGCAACCACTTTGAACAAAAGGCCAACACTTTGGTAATTAATCATTCTCATTTTAATTTCTCTTCAATTCTTGTTTCAACTTTCTAGTTTTTTTTCCCCTAGTTCTTGACTAAAATTATTAAATATAATTCAAACTCAAAGCTCCACCACTTTCCATCTACCAGCAGAAACCTGAACACCCTCTGTTGACCTCTCACCGCCCTCTCTTGAAGTTGATTCATCAAAACCATCCACCCAATTGGCGCAGACTAAGAGAATTAGCAGACTGGTCAATCTATCCAAGATTACATCCTCATTTTTTGACCAACCTGACTTGACCCAAAAACAATCTTGTGTGATTAAAGGTTGTGGGGATTTGTTAGTGGCAAGCAAGAGAACCAAAACAAATTTTTTCAACCACCTCTCCAGCAAGCATCCCGCTGAATTTCAACTTTCCTTTGAAGCTGCTGAAGCAGCCAACCCAAAACCCAAACCTAAAACTTTTGGACCCCTCGAACAAATCATGCAAAAACCATTTGAAACAAATTTTGATTCCAATTTTGTTGATTGGATTATTGAAGATCAGCTTGCTTATGCTAAAATAAAATCTGTGAAATTCATCAACATGATTCAAGGAGTCAGCCGATTTGGTTTGCTCATCTGAAAAAACATTCATCTAAATCGGCAAGCTGTGACCGGGATCCTCCTGGGGAATCTCATCAAATCCATAAAGAGCCAAGTGTTTTTTCATAACTATTTCTTTACTGATATTGAATTTTCTTCAGTCCAAATCAGCAAAGTATGAATGGAAAATCAGCAATTTCTGATTTGAAAACCTGTTGCTGATTTCAAAAAAAAAAAAAATGCTGACAAAGCTCTATTGTGAACCATCCTAATATGATCTATAAGATATTTCTATACCTTTCAATACTAAATTTAACTATCTAGACTATGAATGTCCTCAAAATATTTAATATACAATTAAATATCACAAATTACTAGACCCAATAATAGTGTGGTCAATCCTCATAGGAATCAATAGCTTAAAATATGTAGGATTTACCTCATATTATAGTATTTTATTGTGGTAGTATAACTTATAGTTATATTTTGTCGCAAAATCTATTCAAATCTTATATTTTTAAAGATAGAATACTGGGGGGAGGATTGAGCCTGAGGTAAGAAGCTCTGTCCAGAGGCTGGATTTCCTCCTCAGATATCTTTTTAAAAAACTTAGTAAAAAAATATTCAAGTGGGAATAGTTTCAATCATTGTACTGATTCTAGTATAGCCTAAAGATTTTTCAGGAAATAAAATGAAGTGGGTCTTTAATTTTGGCCAATGGGCACCAATTAGTTTTGCTTTAATTTTTTGGTTTTATTGGTTTTGTAACTATATAAATTTTTGTGGTTGTATGAATGAATGATTCAACAAATCGGCAGAAAGGCCCTGAATTTCTAGTAAAACCATTAGAAAGGGCTCTAAAGTCCTTGCTTTTCCCTATGAGAATGTAATATAAATTCCCATAATTTTCCTTGGATTTCTAGTAAATATTTTTGCACTAATTCATTATTACATATGTATAGCTACTTGTAATAGCAAATAATATATTTTTCACATAGTAATTTCAATAATTATTTTAAATTAATGATCCTATGATTTCAAGGCTGTCAATTATTTAATGCAATCTATTTGGATAATGATTCAGGGTCTGGACCTTGGCACGTGAAGAGAAATGACATTTTGTGGCATTCTACTTGACCTGGGAATAAAGTCATTTGATTTTATTCTCAGGGATGTTTCCCAAGGTAATTATTCCCAGGATGGCACATGGATTCTTTAAGTAGGTATGTGTACTTACTGTTGAAAAACTTCAACAGGCTACAGCTCTCAAACTAGATGAGTTATGTCAATTCTGAAATACTAGAGCATGTATCTAACGTACTGTGTGGTATGTAAATTGAAATTCTTCTCTTTTTGGTGTAATAATATTTCTTTGGCTTAATTAGTGAAGAAGGTATTAGAAATCATAGGTGGCTCTGCAGGGTCACCTAGATTCAATTTTAATGAGGATTCAGAAAATATTCTAAGAATTCTTTATAATAAAATGATTACAGGACATTTTACATGTTTTTACACTAATTTTATTATCTTGTAGGTTGTTTGGATATGACTTGTTTCATCTTACAACCTGACATGATCCATGTTTTTGGGAGACATCAATGGGCATCAATTTAGGCTAAATTTTAGACCAGAAACAGTCACAGTATCCATGACAAGATACTGGGAGCTTTGATCACAAGATCTTTGACCTTCTAGAAGCTATATTAAGATGCACCTTTCATGGGTTTTTTTAAAAAAAAAAAAAAAAACCTCTGAGGTGGTGCTACAGCTTCCTTGTTGTGGCTTAAACTCCTGAGAAATATTGATTGTGAAACCTCTATTGACAAAATTATCTACTCAATCTTTAATTAGAAGCAGAGAAAACTCTTCTTGATTTACAGAACTTTACTTATCACAATAATCATTTAATTCTTTGAATATTTGTAAGAAAAAGAAAATATCATTACTCTCCCTTTTATGCTGGAAATTGATTTGGTTGCACAAATGTTTTTTTTTTTTTTTCATTCCTTCAAGTGCTTTTTTGCACTTTCATTCATGAAAGCAGAAATTTACTTAGAATCACAGCTTCATGAGCAATACCTTTCATCACGTGGGGGGGGGGGGGAAGGTCGGTTCTAGTGTAAAATTAAATTTATACACATGAGATCTTACACACATACCTATCTTACTATTTCATGATGGATTTTTGGGTTTCTCAAAGAAGAAGTGAGTTCCTCGGTATGTTTGTATAAGCTTTAGATGAAACAATTAGTTGGAAAGCATGAGTTGAGCTCCGTCAAGTTGGAGATTTGGTGAGTACACTTCTTCTCCCATGATGGCCTATAGCTTGAACTACATGTTGATCTAATGATGAAAAATCAGCACTCATTCTCACTAACCATGCAGTACATAAGGTGATGATGAAAATCTTGTTGTATGCTCAAGAAGTACCACAAGCAATTAAGCTCGATTGTCGGACAAGGCGAATCCTGAGTGAGTACTGAAATATACTTGTTCACTTTCATTCTTGAATCATACTTGGTTAAAGCGGCAATTAGAAATGCAAGTTTTGCTTTTGTTTTTGTGGTGCCATGACTACTATATACGTGCTCGTGATCTGAACCTGTACAGGTGATGATAAATGTGATCAAGTGTCTGATGCGTTAACTTCTTCTCACTTGAGTTTTAATCCGACAAAATTTTACAGCCGTTCATCGTTCATCGGCCCAGCGCTTGGGTTCGGCAACTTCAATATGCCAAGGTCTGCTGTCGGTAGATTAAGCTGGGCGAAAATTCCAACCTCCGGCGGCACCGGGGTATGAGCCGGTGTGCAAAGGCGCTTGCAGCTCTGATGCTTGTAACATGGACTGCCACCCCCTCCATAAGTTTCAAGATAATTTCGATCATTTTTAGTCACAGTAACAACGTCAGCTGCATGCGGTATCTGAATAAGATGGGGTTGGTTTTTCAGAGTATTAGCAACTCCGACACATTTTCTTCAGCTTTCTTTTTAGTCTAAAGATAGCAATTTTTATTCGCATACATTTAAAGATAAGCCTTAGTAAATTATCTTCGAAGGGCGAACGAGGATTGAGAAAGGTTGAAGATTTTAGGAAGCATATATATATAGCCTAGAAACAAATGACGGTAAATGATCGATTGCTTGAGATCTACAAGATGCGTTTAAGGAGCAGATAAATTTCTCACAACAAATTTATCTGCGTATGCCACCCCCAAACTTTTCTCCTGATTCGAGAGTGTACATACATACATAATACAAGTAATAACAATAGGGGCTGTCAGAATCCTGTTACTGTACGGTGTGCGATGTTGGTTGTAAGGATAAACGAGTGCCACGCATCAGTCGATGATCGCCTGCCTTCTCGACAGTGACAGTTTGACAGTGACTAGCATTCAGAGCCCGAGTGGGTGGGTGGGTTACATATCGAACTCAACGCAGATCGAATATTTCAATGGGCCTTTAAGTTCCCAATTCAGTAGCACTCCCTCAACTTCCGCCCTCTTACAAATTTTAATTCATTCACTCACTCTCCTCTTCTATCCGACTTATCCTTATCTCCCTCCTCTCGCCGTCCCTGTCTCCATAGCGATTTACATATTATATCTCTCTTAATAGTAATAATAATAATAATAAAATAAAACTAAAACAAAAACAAAACAGATTCGGCTTATTGCTGTACCTCAACTGGCTTGGCACAAACCGTGATCAATTGAAGCGTAGGTAAATCTTATATACACATACATAAACATACAAATTTGATCATGATTTCAATATTTTCAAGATCGTGGTTTCCATTTAAAATTTTTCTGCCCAATTTTTTGATCTTCTTTAAACCCCTGAGAATAAAAGTAAAGAACTCAGCAAGTTAATTTGCATTCCTTCTTAACACAAAACAAGAAATAAATGGGAAAAAAAATTACATGTTGACATAACCAACATTGGATGACCTCCCGTTAGACTTGGAACCCCCATTCAGAGCTCTAAAATCAAATTTAGAGCTTTTAACCTTAATTTAATCATAGGTTATGCAGGGGAATTTAGTTTATGCCTGCTAAAAAATCTGATTGGGCACTTTGAAACCCGAAGGGAAGCCATCCATTCTCAATCGAGACCATCCAACGCCTTGCTCCCCAATTGGATGACGTATAGTGGGTGATTGAGCTTGACAGATCATCTTGTTTAGATAGACTTTGCACTTATCTTAGGATCCGATTTAACCATTACTTCAGATTCTTCTGGGCTCTTTGGAGTTTACACTTAATTATATATTACTACCATTTTGGCAAACGCTCCTTCTGTTTGAAAAAAAGTGAAAGGAGGGAACGCAGTCTGATGTTGCTCTCGTTTATGCCTCGTTCTTCATCTCTTCCTTAGACAAAGGATAGCTAGTCCTTCATTCCGAAGCTTCAAGGAAATCGACCCTCCAATTGATTTCCCAATACATTCCCAACCAATTCAATTGAATTAAATAATTTAATATATTCTTGTTACAATTTTTTCGCGTTTCCCTCGAAGGATCTGCTGCCAATCTCCACTTCAAGTCCGCATTAAGTCAGTTATCCACCTGCCCGTTAGCACCACCTACCGCCACCGATAACCATTCCTCGCCGAGGGCAAAAGAGTGAAAAAAATCATTAGGAGACTCTAATACCCTTTCTAGCGCCACCGCCCGATCCCATAATTAAGAATCACGATGGAGCTCTATTCATCCGATGTTTTGAATGGTCAGTTGATCCGATACAACTAACAAGCACTTCTCCTCAATCGTCCCACATGCCTTTTATCTAGCCCTCTCATTCTCCTCCATCAACCCATGCCTCGCGGCTGTGGAATTCATGATGAGCTGATGGTGTTGATGTGATCCATGATTCCCTAAAATCTAATCCTCAACAGCTTCATCCAACGCGCTCAATCAATCGCCTGCTGCCCGTAGCTGCACCTCATCATCATCACAGCCCATCCAGCTAGATTTAGTTAATTATCCTCATCACCCGACTGGCCAAAGTTTTAGTGAGGCTGACCCCATCGACCGAGCTGAGAGTGGCCCAACAACTCTCACTTCTGCTGTCTACCAGACTCGCCAGTGTCCTTTGCAACACCGATCGCGCTCTGCCGATACCTTACTCACTGAACCCGATTCCCCTCTTGTCTTGGCCACTAGCCATGACATTAACCCGGGGAGTCAGGCTCATTCCGGTGCTCAACAGTGTCTCTTGGTCGATCAACAGTCGCACTATCACCATCACCTCAACGCGACTGACCATCAAGCGCAACTATCTCATCTCTCCTCCCAAGTTTTCAATAATCCCTCTCCAGCACTTCACCACGATTTGGAGTTTCAGTACGAGGAAATTCACTCCTGCCCCGTCACGTCTGATTCAATCCCGCGCTCAACTCAACTAGATTTGGATCTTTCAAGCTCACTTCTCAACGCTACTCAGGATCCCACGACTAGTGCTGCGGCAGCCACCATTACGTGTAAGTGCATCTCACGTGTCCGTTTTTATCAATTCAAGCTTCTATCCACATCTTCCGCACCCACCGGTGGGAAAAACCCCTTTTCTCACCAGAGCTTTTTATCACAGCAGCTTTTGATTAAGGCTAGTCAAACTTGCTAATCAGCATATTGTATATAGTTTCTTAGATGTTTCTTTGCATCTTTAGCCTATTTTAAAATCTTGACAGCTCCTGTTGTTTTCTTGTCGGTCCTCCTCTTCTGCTTGCTTAGACTTGCCTGCATAGTTTAGGCATAAGATTGCACTCTGAATCTTCCACTAGAGTATCTTGAGTCATGTTCATGCGCAAAGTCATTAACTTTCAGATTCATACTTGCGGGTTCTAACTATCTAATACACTTGTTTGACCCAAGTACCTCGGAACTTGGCAGAATGTTTTCCTTTACAAGAGCTGAATTTGTCCTCGGTTTTGTGAATCACCTTTGGCCATCCCTTCTGATCGGTTGCTCGTCCTGTCTTCGCTCCATTTAATACATCTTCGAAGAGTACTTGATGAGCCAATGTTCGCTGACATTCAAAATTTCCCCGTCTTTCCTCTCCAATCCCTTTCCTCCAAATTCGGTGTGCCCTGCTTCAGCTCATGGAAACGTCATGGGATTAGGCTCTTGCTATGTTGACTGCAGTGACTTGGGTAACCTTCCTTTTCAGTCATCGGTTGATCAAGCTTTGATGGGATTCGAATCTAGCTTCACTTTTCAAGATCACCGTCTTTCAGATCCTGAGGTAGATGAAGAACACTCCAATTGCACCCCAACAACAGAACTCTCCCCCTTTAGTACTCACCATAGACAACAAGCCGACCCAAAGCATCATATTCATTTCCAGCCTGAACGGCACACGTGCTGGCAGAGCCTGCGGAGCCATTCTGCATCCTTTGAAGATGACCAGGACCAACTACCTCTGAGCCCAACCGAGATGGCTGCGATGAGATCTTCTCCCTCATGTATCACACACTCCTCTGATCTTTATTTTAACTCTTCTCCACTGTATCGCTATAACCAAACGGGATCAATACCACCGTACGACGAGTCTATTTCATTACCCTCGTACACTGAGTCTTCATCAATGCCATCGTACAGCGAGCAACCATTGGCTATGGTTCTTTCTCAATCACCTGCGGTGCTCCGAAACGGGTCTACCGCCTCCAATTTTTCCCACAGCTCGTCAATTAATTCGACTGGTGTAAACCCAATTCATATCAACCCCCTCACCCAGCCGGTGACTCCCCCAGATGACATTTTTGCCCCCATGAATGACCCATTTCATCAATCATGGTGGGGGGATCAACATGCGCACTCCAACGTTGACCCACTCGTTGGCAGCACCAGAGCTTCTTTGGATCCGTGTGCTCAGAACTCCACGGACCCTGAGGTGGGAGTTAGGATCTCATCAATCTTCTCACAACCTTTGAAGCTTTCGACTAGCTCACCGAGCACCTTAACTACCTCGAGAGACCCCTCTTCGCCTCACAGTATTCCACCGCAAAGCAAACCTCCACTCTCACCGTCTTTTCATCTTTCCCATAAAACACGCCGTACTTCGCACCGATCAAGCCTATCTAATCATCAAAGAACAGCGTCTAAAATTTTAACCCGGCCATTTCTCATAGAGCCTGATTACAGTCAACTACCCACCAAAAGGTCTAGGGGAAGAAGACCTCCCATATCCCCTGATTTAGGTCTCCCCATACCTGATGGTCATCTCTCAATTGGGTTGCAATCAGTTCCGGGTGGGCAAGCTTTTGATCCGAATCTCAATCCGAACGCGGAAACTGTAAAATATTGTGAATTAACTAAGACGGGAAAACCTAAAAAAATTTTCATCTGCCAAGTGAAAGGCTGCGGAAAATGTTTCAAGTAAGTAACTTGATATTTTACATCTTTTTTAGATTCAATCGATAATAATTGACAAATTCTGATTATTTAACTTATAGACGAAGCGAGCATCTTAAGCGTCATGTTAGAAGTATTCATACCAATGATAAGCGTGAGCACGGTTTCAATGAATTTGTTTTAAGTTTGCTACTATCTCCGTGGAAGATGAAATTATGCAATTCGATCAGATTGGGCTGACATATTTTCTACTTTTTTGAAAAATTCAATCACTCGTGATGCTAAATAATTAAGCATACAATTGTCCCTGGATGGCATGTATGAAATCATTCAGTAGACATGATAATCTGAATCAACATCTAAGAGTGCATAGAGTAGAAGACGGAGGCGAAGTTTTGAATGGGTTACATATAGGAAGCGATGGAATTTTAAGATCAGATTTGGATGAATCACCTGTGGACCCAATCGTTAGAGGATTGCGGAACGTTGAAGTTATGGATCGATTCATGATCGAGGAATAGAGTAGCTTTCTTCAGAGCAGTTGAGATTTTTTTAAAAAAAGAATGCAAATTCAAGTTTAGTAAAAATAGAAAAAGGAAAACAAAAAAAAAGCAATTTATATCGCTGATCATAATTATTTCTTGGTTTAATTATTATGGTAATTTACCTAGTTCTTTTATACATATCCAAAAAAAGGACCTTAATCTTTTTATCTTCATTTTTCTTTCTCCCAACACATTGTTTATTACGTGTAGATCATCGTATTTCAATCTCTCTTCTCCTTATTTTTTCCGGATAAGCTAATTGTAGTGTAAATAAGTAAAAAAGGAATAATATAGGAATAATATGGATCTTATAATAACTTATACATATCAAAGTGAATAACCATTGATATACTGGAAAAGTACTGTGTCTTATGGATACTAAGTTTTTGTTTTTCCCTCATTTCCTTTTATCATCAGAATCATTTTGAATTCTGCACTTGTTGACATGGAGGATGTTATTACAAAAAAACATTGCTTGATTTTTTTTGTTCTTATTCCCGTGTCTGTTATCTAAATATTTAAACATTTACATTGTTTCATTTATCATAAATATATAACTGAAAAAAAGTAAAAAACAAAAAGTTGATTGTAATTTAAGAATCATTATACTCCACTTCAATGTTATTATTTTGCTAATATAATTTGTAATTGATTGCTTCTTTTTCATCACTAAAATAAAAGTAATATACAAAAAAAAACATAATAGACAGATCCATTAGATCACAACTCAATTTTAAATACAAAAATCTTAGCTTAAAAACAGATTGATACAACTTTTCTTAGATTTGGTTTTGGTGTGCATTTTAATTGGAAGGACAGCTGTGCTCAAATAATATAAATATATGTATGATAAAATAATGGATACATAATTATACGCTAAACCTGTCCACCGGGTTTATGTACTTGTGTGTGGGCGGTGAGACTGCAGCGCATCGCTGTAGCCTATTTCATCTGCGACCCCAGAGCCATTTATTCTGCTTGACAAGTGGAAGACTCGAAGAGGCAGAGAATGGGGCAACCCCAAAAGCTTGTCAACCGGCTTTAAGTGCTGCTAACAAACCCACCACCCCAAGTAGCATCACAATAACGTTTCAGCGGTTTTGCTACAGCCAAAGGTTGAATGTGAAACCCCAAGCACCGAGTATGAGCTACATAAATGACAAGGTGAAACACCTTCCATTGTAAAGGACCTGGCTTGGCAGAAAAACAAGAAAGTATATTAGCAGTGTAGTGTCGGGTCGAGTACTTACTGCCAGGTGGCTTAATGACCCGACAATTGAAAGGTATTCTAGGTATTCTTTAGAGTCTTTTTCAAATTTGTTGTTGTCAGCGAGGATGATTGAATTAGCAGGTAACGGGTTGAGTGCTTCGGATGTTCCATCCCAAAAATCTTTTAGAAGTTCGTCAATTACATTTGATCGGCTCAGGTGCGAACATCAAAACCTAGGCATCCATTTGATTTCTAGGGGTGCTTTCAATTCAGACTCCAAACCTCCTGGTCAACCTCTCCGATAATCCAGTGACAATGCCATCATCAACAGGAATCCAAACAAGTCCAATTTCCTCCTGATGTTGCAGCATATAAAAACTGCTATCATATTGACTAGAGACATAACCCAACTTTTCCAAAACTCCTTTCAGATATTGCCGCCAGCAACGGGCTGACTGATGAGTCCCTTAAATTACCTTGCGCAGCTTCAGCTCACAGCCATTGGGGACAGTAATCCCTTTGGGTGAATTTAGCCACACATTACTATCTATTACTGAATTCAAATACGCAACTATGAAATCAAAAGAATGCACCACCCATTTGTAGTAAGCAGCTAATGTCAGTATGAAAGTGAAGGTTACCATGGGTGAAAAAGTGGAATTTAAATCAACACCCACTGCATGTGTAAAACGTTTTGCGCCTTATTGAGCTTTATAGTAAATAATATTACCATCAGGGCCTTTCTGATCTGCAAACACCCACCAACCATCCATGATAGGTTGTTGTTGGAATTTTGGTCATCAAACACTAGAGCTCCAGTCTCTGTTATTATTATCTTAGTTGCTATGTAAACCCCTGAACTTATTTTTCAAGTGTGTCCTCACACTAATTGATATGAAAGGCAAAAAATGCAATGAAAAAGATCACTGGTTCTTATTCATACAGAGTAGTTTTGAGTCTTTCCTCCCATCCAAATGTGCCAATCACTCTCACTAGTCCATTGGCAGTGAGTTTTACCATAACTATCCCTTAATCACTTCCATCATATTTCACTGATTGATTGATCACTTTTTTACCCTTCATATTTCTCTTCTGTGAAACTTCTGGAACAGGAAATACTTCCAAGGCTCTCATTTTTTCGAGGTTGTCAAGTTCCCCTTTGATCGCAAGCTGTCAGTTCGGCCAATTTGTTGATTTTTGAGCTTGTGTGAAAGATTTAAGTACTGATGCTCCAAACATGATCCAATCTGGTAAATTTGTGCCTATTATGACTTCCTATTCTCTAAACATGAGATTGTGTCTAAAATCACCTAGGGTCAGGTTAAACCCAAAAGACTGATCAGAAAAAGTAGTTAAAGAAGAAACATGTACATTTGGAATTTTTGGTGTTGAAGAGTTAGATGAGGTTGTGTTATGAAATTTTACCCAAGCTGATTAGACAAATAAGATTGGTTTGGAAAACTCAAGAGAGAAAATCTTTTCTACCTTCCAGGCGCCCAACCACCTGAGCTTGAAAGGCCTGTTCAGCTATTTTAGTTCATTTCTCCGGAGGTGTCTGATCCCATGCCTGACCACCAAAGATCCTAGCACAATTGAATAATGGTTTCTTCAAAAACAAAGAATTTTAATGTGTTTTCCTGCCCCTTCACCTTTTGGGAATGTTGTTCAGCATATGAGCTTCCCATAAATAAGCTGATTTCCAGAGTAATTTGTTGTACTGACTATTTTTGAGTAGTGATCTGGCCATCTTTCCAAGGGCTCTTTAATGCTGATCCACAAGCCAATTTTGATGATGGTGGTATGGGAGGTACTTCTTAGCTTTTACCTCATTAGATTCCAGGAAATCTATCAATTTATTTTTGGTAAATTATCTGCAATTGTCTCTTTGGAGGATCTTAATTAGTGAAACTTTTTATGAAAGAGATAATATTGATAATATGCTTTTTAGTATCATGCTTTTGAGAGATAATTTGAATTGAATCATATCTGGTTGTGATTTTCATAAAAGTCAAAAAATAAACACACTTGTCAGGTGTTTCTAGTTCAACAATTAGATCTACCACCAGAACTTAAAGTTGACAGTTTTTTTTTGTATAAGTTCATGTACTGATTACATGTTCTTTTAGTGTTTGAGGTCATTTTCTGATTCCATGTGCTTTTCAGTGGGACATCTGATTTCAGCCAAAGCAATGGTTTGAGTTATATCAGGGCCATCATTCCTGCATAGCAGTTTTCTGATTTATTGTAAGCTGGAGTGGCATGGCCAAATAAGAAGTGAAAATAAAGCAACTCCTCTCCACTTTTTTGGAGCATAATGACCCATTTCTTCATTTAATTTCAGAACTGGGGCC
>KN360967.1:21092-54524 GCA_000785685.1 Uromyces viciae-fabae | reverse complement strand
TTTTTTCTGGCATTTTTTTATTTAAGTAAGGATGTTTAGTGTTTGAGTTCGATAGGAGGAGTGTTGTTGAAGATGGGATAGCTTGATGATTAAAAAGTGGAATGATGAGTGGTTGTATGTAGAATTTTTTTCAAACACCCTATTTATAACTTATTTGAAATATTCACTTATTTCAGTTCTAACTTTGACACGACCCAGACCAAAAAATTGATTGTTTCCCAAATTTAATGGCGGATTTGAAATGGCAAATTTGGCTGAAATCCGCCATTTATTTTTGGGAAATTTACCTAACTTTGACACGCCCTATTTTTGATAAAAATAATTAAATAAAATAAAATAACAATAAGAAAAATAAACTGTGCCTGAAGGCAAAAACTGAAAAGGCCTAAAAAAATTTATTTTAATAAGATTAAAATATTAAGTCAAGTAAAGAAATAATAAATGATAAATGATAAATGATAAAAGAGAATAATAAAAGTTAAGGTTAAGATCAATGATAATATGAGATAATAAAGTGATGTGAATATATAAAAATTTTTAATAATATATTTAAAATAATAAAACTAACAATGTTGTTCTTTTTTAACAACTCGTTATTTTTAATTTTTAATGATTAAAAAGAGCTCAAAAGAAAAAGATAAATTGAAGAAAGAATGATTTGTCATGAATGAAAAACCATGATGAATCATTGAATCATTTAATCATTGAAATGATGCCATTTATTCAAGATAATAATCAAAAACAGCTCATTCGCTGTAAAACAAAAATATGATGTCATTAAAAAGATCATCATAAAAATAAAAATAAATTTAATTTAATTATTTAAATTTAAAAATAATAAAACTTCATGAACGCTTACATAAAGCTAGAATCATGGAAAATCAATATTCTTCATCCATAGTGTCATAAATCCTTGAGGATTTCTTTGTATCTATGAATTTAAGAATTATATTAGAATAAAAATGCAATCAAAACATTTTATAAATTAAAAACATCACTCACTTGATTGAGTGGAAAAATAATTAATTCTTTTTAAAGAAGATTTAATATTAACTTCTGCATCATTTTGAAATAGAGTAGCGTTAGTTCAACATAAAAAAAAAATAACACTAACATATTTTGGGATTTGGGCCACGTTAGTGGTGAAAGATGATATGCTAGGTGTTAGCATTAGTTTCCAAAAAGCTATGATTCATGTTAGAGTATCTTTCTTGAAACTAACACTAACTGTTAGTTTTAGCGGGTGATAACACTAACTGTTAGTTTTAGCGGGTGATAACACTAACTGTTAGTGTTAGTGGGTGATAACACTTAAGTTAGCATTAGTTTTGGCTATGTTGGGTAGTAGTAAAAAAAAAAAAAATCTTGATGATTTTGATTTATTGGAGGGATGAGGTAAAAAAAAAAAAAACTTAATGAGCTGGTGAGTGGGCATTTTGGAACTGGGGGATTGGAGTTTAATGAATGAAAAAAAATAAAAAATAAAAATAAAAAAATTAGTAAGTTGAAGTGAGGGTTGATTGAAAAGTGGAAACAAGAGGGTTGATTGAAAAGTGGAAAAAAAAACTCACTGGTTTAATCTGAGGAATTGGGGGTTGATGATGAGTTTGAAAGATCAAAAAAAAAAGAGTCTAGTTATAGTGAGTGTTGATTAAAAAGTGGGAAACAAAAAAAACTCACTTGTTTGATCTGAGTAATTGGAGTTGAATGATGAGTGTGAATGAAGATCAAAAAAAAAATTCTTGTTGGAGTGAGTGTTGATTAAAAAGTGTGAAAAAAAAAAAACTCACTTGTTTGATCTGAGTAATTGGAGTTGTATGATGAGTGTGAAAGAAGATCAAAAAAAAAATCTTGTTGGATTGAGTGTTGATTAAAAAGTGGAAACAAAAAAAAAACTTACTTGTTTGATCTGAGTAATTGGAGTTGGATGATGAGTGTGAAAGAAGATCAAAAAAAAATCTTGTTGGATTGAGTGTTGATTAAAAAGTGGAAAAACTGTTTTGATTTGAGAGAGAAATTGGAATTGAATGGTTTCTTTTTTTTCAAAAAAAAACCTGAGTTTGAAAAAAAAGCAAAAAAAAAAAAAAGCAAAAATGTTAAAGAAAAAATTTGATGAGCTGAATTGTTTGAGTAAGAAGAAAAAAAGTAAAAGGGTTTTTATAAAAAAAATATGAGTTTGATTTTTTGAGTATATCAAAAAAAAAAGTAGAATCATTAAAAAATTCCATGGGATTAATAGTTTGAATTATAAATAAAAATAAGCACAAATGTTCAAAATAAAAAATCAGTTGTGGGTTTTGATGTTAAAAAAAAAAAAAAAAAATAGATATCAAGTCGATGGAGTTGGACTGAAGAAATTATATGTGAGTGGTGCAAATTTACCTGAAAGAAATGAATTACAAAAATAAACCCCTACAATTTGTTATCAAAGTGATTGAGTGTAATTGGAGCTATAAAGTCTCTCATTTGAAAGCCAACTGATCTTTTGTTAATATCAAGTTCAATGGGTGGGTCTTTCATATTGTCTTCAAATAAATCTATCCATTCATCTTTGATGTTGGCCAAGAGGTTGTGCAAGATAACACAGCAGACAATCCACTGTATGAGCGATTTCATATCTTTTTCATTTCTCAGCTGACTGCACATTTCTCTGAGACTTGCCCATCTTCCCTTTAAGATGCCAATTGAATGTTCAATTTGTACTATTGATTGTGCTAAGTAATAGTTGAAGCGTGTTTTGTTGTCATCAGTAAATGATGTCCCTTTGAAAGCTGGGACCACATATCTACCACTAGCATAAGCAGAGTCAGCAAGAAGGTATTGATTGGGGTCAAAATATTGTCTGGGCTGTTGGCTAATCTTCATCCTCTGGAAAACATATGAATCGTGACAAGATCCTGGAAGACAAGCATGAAGGGAAGTAAATTTTTTATTGATGTCACAAACAAGTTGAACTGAAACAGAATATCCTAAAAGGAATTCATCATGAGTACATGTACGTCTAACAAATGTGAAAGAAATTTCTATACCTTTTTTTCCGATCAAAATAGTGATTACCATCTTTAGCAGGCTTCTTACTCAAAGGAATTATGGTACCATCAACAAAACCAATGCAGCCAGGGAAGCCTTCTTTGTTCATAACTTGAGAAATATCATTGCGTTCTTCTGCAGTTGGCCAGGTTAGAATGTATTTGCAAAGTGGAAGTAGTACTTTGATGATTCTTTTTGTATATAAGTCACTTGTACCATAGCCTACAGAGAAAAGATTTTCCAGTCTTCGAATGGCTGCTCCATTGCCATTGCTACCAAATTGGGACAGAGCTATTGCCAGTTGGATTGCTAGGTCTTGTTGAGGGTTTCTGGAGTTTTTCAGGAATACTGGATTGTTTTCGATCATTTCAAGAAGAGTCGTAAAAAAAGGCAGTGTTGTAAAAAATAGTTGCCGAAAGCTATTTTCAGAAAGTTGCTGAAGTTTTTGGCGTTCATAGTGGGGATGGTGTAGAGTATTGATGTGAGGGACTCTATAACGCTTTTGAAGCCATTGGTTGATGTATAAGAAATCGGTTTCCAAGTCAGAATCTGAATCAGAGTCAATGCTTATCAAGAACTTGTTTAGTTGTAATGACCTTGTGAGTTTCTTCTTGGATGATGTTTTTGGCATGGTGTGTTGAGATAACGAAATTCAAGTGAGGTAAAAAAAAAGAGAGTGAATTCTCAAAGGGGTTAGGAAGATGAGAAATGGCGGATTTCAAGCATGAAATCCGCCATTTTCCTTTTTTGAAATACACCTACCCCGAGGTAGGTGTATTTTGGAAATCCGCCATTAGTAATGGCAAATTTGACAAAAAAAAATTGGCGGATTTCCTAACTTTAATACCCCCTAATAAGTATGGTTAACAAATAATTTGCAATTAATGATTTTTTGACTTTTTAAAAGTAAAATTGATTTTTTAGATAATTTTTATGTTTTAGATGATTTTTATAATGAAGAGAAAAGAAAAATTACAAAGAATGATTTTTATGAAAGGAAAATTTGATCATATGAGTCATGATCATGATTCTGATCAGTGTTTAAATTATTGAGAATCATGACATCATATTTGATTTTGAATGAAATATTTTATTTATTCATTTTAATAAAAATGTGAAATATAAAATCAAAAATAAAATTGTTAGTTGATTTTATTCAATCTTAAATTTTGAATAAATTATAATTAATCTTCACCTTATTATTATGGTGGTAAAAATTTAATAAATTTTTGCCAATCTTTTTAGGTGATTTATTCATGCCTAAGTAAAGCAAATAATTAATTTTAAACAACTGTGTATAAATTCATACAGTAAATAAAATAACTCACAATTTGTGAGATTAATTAATTTTCTTTTATTTGAAAAATCAATTTGACATGTTTGAGTATTGGTCTGATTGGGTTTCAGAGAAAAAATAAAATAGAAAAAATGAAACATCCCACAACTTTCAGGGACCATACAAGCCTTTTTTTGTTCACAAAGCTGAACTATCCATGTTGCATTTTATTTGAAGCAGCATAATTTTTTTTTGAGGAAGTCAAAAAATGGAAAATTGAAGTGATCATTGCCTTTTGGAAAATTCAGAAAAGATAAAACCTTTTTTTGATAGATATTTGTTTTAGAAAAAATAAAATTAAATAGCAATTGAGAAGGAACAATAATATAAAAATATACTTATTTGGAAGCATTCTTGTTTTGGAAAATTGAAAGAAAAAAGGACAATTTAGAGAAAACAATTGGGTCAATGTAAGTATATTTCTTTTTTCGAACATTCTTGTTTTAGAAGATAAAAAAATAAAAAAATAATTGAGAAAAAAGATTGGACCATTATAACAATTTTTCTTTTTTTTTTTCAATTATTTTTGTTTTAGAAGATAAAAAAATAAAATCATAATTGAGAAAGAACATTGGGCCAATAGAATAATAATTATCTTTTTGAAACAATCTTGTTTTATGAAAAACAAAAGATTAAAATCATAATTGGGAAAAAAAATTGGGCCGATGTTTTTTGAGAAATGAAAGAAAATTGGCGCGATGGCTGGTTTGTTGTCGTCTGTAGGCTTCCGTAGTCTTGTCTTAAGTTAGCGCAAAATGCACATGTGAAATCCATTCTTTTAACTTCCTTCTTGCGCATACATCTTAGTTTTGAACACTGAGAGTGAATAGCACAGATTTGAAGTTTGATTCGGAATACGCAGATAAGAGTTGATCACTCTCTCCACTTATAAATCTTGTAATTTTTTGAATAAAATTGCACATGTGATATTTCTGCATTGAAGCGATTTTATCTCACTTTCGCCAGGACTGTTTGGAGACTACTTTTCAGTATAATAGATTCGTGCGAGTAAGAAAGTTAGTACAAGTAGTAATGGCGCAGCTACTCAAGCTTCAGACAAGTTTTATTAACTCTATTTCCCGGTTGAAAGATTATGTCCCAGCGAAGACTCAGCATATGTGGAGATATTTATTGCATTTAATTGAATGAAGGGTGGCTCGTCAAGTAGTAACCTGACCGCACTAATCGATAGTTGCTTATAAACAATCGTTGATTGGGGGATCCTTGTACGGCGTCTCTTCTCTAGCCGGAAGATGAAGGTCTTTTCGAGATCCACAAATTCACTACTGATACAACTTAGCGTGGTTCTCAGCATCTTATCAGTCGCGCGTTTAGTACCTCCAGTAGAAGTAGAACCGGTCGTTGGGTTACGTTCCAACACTGCTTTATCAGGCTTAGAGGTTCCGAAAATTAACGAAAATTCGGTTGGCTCTGAAACCTCATCACTGCCATTACCAACTTCAGAAAAGTTTCATGAATCTACGGTGCCGAGCGCACCGGATGGTCACTCAGATCTAACGCTCGGCAGTCACCAACGGCTCGAAAGTCAACATTCACTTGAAGGAGTGGAAGACCTGTCAGATGACTGGGAATCGCAAATCCCTTACGCTTCGAATGCATTCCGTGATAAGGTCTTTGGATGGTGGAAAAGAGTCAAATTTTTTTTCACCAAATTGATCAAAAGGATCCTACCAGATGTTAAAAACATGCAAAGCAAGTCAAGACAAATTCCTATATGGCGCAGGGGGCTCTTTCCTGATCGTTTTCATGGTTCTTTGTTCTCCTTGACTTACAGGTGGCAACGAAATTGATGAGCTGGTGAACATCCGAGACCGACGCTTAGGTCTGTCAATTGTCTTCACATCTTTTGTTTTTTAGTCTAGATCATTTCTAATCTTTAAAAAAATTGTGGTGATTGATACTCATGCAGGAAAAATGAAAATTCAACAGCCTATCATGCCAAGGGAAGATACTCCGTTCAGTCGCCAGATTTTACCCTTCGGTATGTCCGAAAATCTTCAATATTTGAGACGTAGCTTTTCACTCCATTGACCCGCTCGTAAATTCCCGCTCCTTTGTTGGAATAGATGGTAAGCCCCCTTTTTAATCCAGTTGCCCCTTCTTTTCGTTCAAACTGATGTGATTGTGCCTTTAGAAACGGAAAAAAAATCGCGATACAAAGAACTTTCCGCTCTCTTTTTTGGTTGGGCTAAAATTGATCCAAAGATGGGATCGCTAGTCAAGCAAATGGAAAAACTGAAATATGACAAGATGAACCCTCAACGTCTCGACCCCACGCTGCATAACTCATTTGCTCACATACTGATTTCGGAAATGACAAATGCGGAGCTTCCCATTCAATATCGCGAAGGGAAATATTTGATTCTTGATTATTTGCTCAGATGTGACGAGGACGAGTCTGTGCGAGAGAAACTTTATTCATTCTACGAGAGAAACGAACACTTTCGGAACGCGGTATTTTACGGTTCAACCTTCGCTTGTCTTAGGAGCTTACAGGAAATGCTTAAATCCCTGTACAGTGTGTCAGCGGTCAATTTCCACAAACTTGTCAAGGCCCTGAAAGCGCTTTATGATGACTCCCAATGGGGTAACGCCCCAAAGAAATATGAGTTGATTGAAGCGGTCGACAAGTATGCCTATCGAGTTTTGAAAGATCCCACCTTGACTATTCGCGAAAAGGATCCAATTTTCGAAATTCTCAAGCGTCTCACTGGGTTCGGTGGCAATTCGGATGAAAAATTTGGTGAAGCGATTCGCGGTAGTGATTACTTCCTTGCCATGTTTGTTTTGAATGCGCATTCCAGAAAGATTAAGAGCAGTGAGGATTTTCATGAGAATTCATGGGAAAAGAATGCTCTCAATGGTTGGTCTACCTTACTTCTTTCGTCGAAGCCAAGTCTACAGTTGGTAACAGAAAAGGGATTCCTCACGTTATGAAATCTAATATGTGGCTTTTCTGATCAATAGATGAAGAACTTGCCAAGCGTTTTAACACATTGTTACATTCAGAATCTCTCGAAGCCAGCGCTTCTCCCAAGTTAAAGTGTAAGTCCTGAATAATCTTGCGTGCGACACGGTATGTATGCATCGATATTCTGACGCTAATATCATTTTCCCATCATGTTACAAGGTATCAAAATAACCAGCTCTCGTGTTCAACTCCTCAGGGATTTCAAAGAATTTCCTACACTGTTTGATTCTTATAAAACTTTAAGTGGAATTGCCCAACGATTTGAGGTGCTAGGTGATGCTGAGCACAGCTGTCACCTACCCGATGCAAAAAAATTAGCAAGAGATTGTCTTGATATTTTTAAAAATAAAAAGATAAAGCTTGAAATTGACGAAGAAGTATGGCTCTATGGAGCTCTAGAGCACCTCAAAACGTTTGAAGGCCCTGAAGTTCTTGATTTGATACTGAATGAACTCCGGAATGAGCAAAATAAACTTCGGGAAGTATACAACTTCCGCTTCATGAAAAAGATTTGCGAACGTAACGCACTCGTTGACACTCCTGTATCTCGTCAGGTAGTCAACAAGGCGAATCTATTTAAGAAGTTGAGGTATGAGACCAAGCTGACAGATCGCTTGTCAAGCTCGTATACTCTCGCTGAAGAAATCAAGAATCTTGTGGAACACCTTAAAGGTGACTATACTCCGCTGGGGAGCAAGATACAGCTTTACGAACTCTTACAGCACCTCTACCGATTTTTCCCTAATGTTCAGGATGCTAAGTTTTGGGCAATAGTGGCACAAGATCCAAAAGTAGTTCGAGTTTCAGTTCTGCTGGGTTGGCTCGTGAATCCAGAGAACGGAGTGTTCGAAAGGGAAAATAATTTTATTTTGCAACATGTTAATCCCCAAGAGTCGAGGTCGCCTCTCTATGAATTTGTGGCAAACATTCTAAGGTTCCAGAAGCCTGAAAGGAAAATTGAACGTGCAGAACCGATCACAGGTTTTGGCAGGGGGATATTTCCAAGTATGTAGCAGGATACTTGGATCGAAGGTCTGCGATGTATTCGATGTTCCTGACTTTTGTCACCACTACCTTTATCTCGCAGACTTCGAAATTGATCGCTCGTACTTGAAAAGGTTGAAATCGCAAAACCTGTTGATGGCGATTCCTGTCGTATACAGTGAGTTTATTACTCTAAGCTGCCAAAAAAGAAATGTACTTACACGCATTGAGTCTTGTTTTACTAGATGGTCCGAGTGAGATGGAGCAGCGAGCAATTCTCGTCAAGAAATTAAAAAGATTTTCAGCAAATGCTCAACCAACTACGGAATGGATGCGTCAGCTAGCTGGATTACTTAAACAGCTAAAGCTCATAACGCATTGGGATGCTCAATACACCTTTCCAAATAATACACCAGCTCTGACAGTATCGTTGCTGAGCGTATTAAAGGAGGGAAGTCCCTCAGTAGGCGAACAGCGGATGCTCTACCGAGTGCTTCAACATATCATGGACAATAATTTGGAAGCCCAGAGAGAAGTCTTGCACGCACTGAAAGGAAACCAAGAGCTTGCATATTCGCTGGACCAGGCATATCATGCGATCAAGTTTGAAAAGCTGGAGACGGAGAATTCTCCCCAAAAAATTAAAGATATCAATGAAATGATTCTGCGGTTGCCACCAGATAATATATGGACTGTTAAAAGTATTGCCGATCCAAGATATTCATCTTTGGAGATCATTATCAGCCATTTGCTTGGCATCATGGCCTCGAAAAATTACGATAAATTTGACATCACTGATAAACGGCTAATTATGTATTTGTTTCACTACATTTCTGTCCGGAATCAATTCCTTCAGGCGCGGTTGAATGAAAAGATATTTGAACTCCCGCACAAATCGCACAACATAATTTTTGAAAAGGAGCTCATAATTGGTATGGCGATATTCAAAATAGCATCATTTACATGGGAAAAATTTTGTTCACATTTTTTTTTGAAAATAAACAGATTCCGTTGAGATACCGCCGCTGATTGAAAGCTTGCAAAGAAGTTTGTTTGGGAGAAAGGAACAGGAAATCTGGCGAGATTTTTTGACAGGCAAGTCAAGTTTCCCCAATTATTCACCGCAATTCTTCCGCTTGTTCTGTTCTTGGTTTTTTTCTTGTACTATTTTTCTATGCCCACTTAGTCATGTTCTCTATCCCTTTCAATCGAAGATGATCATGAAACCACAGAAGTTACTGAATTCGCGGTCGCGATTCCAAAGTTGCAAAATTACATAGGATACTTTATCAAACATCAACCAGTTCTGAAAAATGCTGTAGGGGATGAGCACACGGAAAGACTTAACTCTGTTTTAAAACGATTGAGTTCCTTGAAGTTTTCAGAAACATGGAGGCCTGCTGTCGACGTTCAAAATCCCGACAGCTTATATACTATTGTCAATGACGCATTGAAAGGTGTCAGGGCTCCTGACCGTTCGGTTCGAGCATGCGCAGCTTATCACCGAGTCTTCCAATTCTTCAAAGAAACATTACCCGACAGCGAACCATGTAAAAAAGTGTCTCACCTTTTTGCGATTGATCCCGCGTTGCATCAAACGGAACGTATAAATGATCAATGGAAACCCTTGTACGAACTGATGGAGCGCACATCCAATTCATCCCCTTTATGGTACATTCTCAGCGATCTTATCATATCAGATAAATCCCAAGTTTTTGCTGAGCCGCAAAGTGAGAAAACCAAAGCCACGATCGATAACCTTATGAGGTTATGCTCTGGTTCGAATTCGGCTATTGCAAACCAAGAATCTTTGAGCCAGATCTCACGAGATGCGTTCATGATTCTCAATGTTTTAGCGATTGGAAGTATACCAATTCGTGAACTGAGTTTGACAAAAGTGAAAAATAACATTGACCTAGCCAAAGCCTTCATGATTTTGATTTCCTCTGGATTTACCTCGTATTTACGGGCTCAAGATTTGCCCACAGGAACGATCAGTGAAGCGTTTTTGAAAGGTGAATAATATACATCATCCATTTGATTTCACCTCTTTGTAAATTCTGAGATCCATGATTACTCCTTGTCAATCCCTTATTCAGATCCTTCAGTTTTCGAACAAACAACTAGGTTGTTGGTTTGCGAGGAATTGGACAAATTGAGGGACTTGGCACACGACCGTGACCTTCTTCAGGACCTGTCAGATCCAATTAAATCTGCTGATTACGATCCAGCACACCGCTTATCATCGAAAGTCGTTGAATACCTGAAAAGCGCACCTGGCTTGCCAGATAAATGTGCAAAAAGACACTGTTTGGCTCTTTACTATTCACACGCGAATCAATTACGTTTCGAACCCCAATCATTTTTATCAGTTACGCCGCCATCAGACATAGCCCGGCTTCGCGGTAATTATTTGAATCCAACCAAGTTCTTCCCGAAATTTCTCACTCAAGGCTATTCTGGTCGCGCTGTCTCTTTGGTCAATTTCCTTAGAACCGGTGAGTTATTTATGTACCATTCAGTATTGTATCTTTGTTCAGCCTCTCCTTCATCTGTGCTTCAAATCTTGCATATTTTGCGAATCATGATAGAATACCTGATGGAATTTTTTTTACAACTGTGTAGTAATCAAAAATCGTGTCCCTCAATGGTGGTTCAGAAGATTCCAAAAAACTGAGACGTAAGATGAATCACAGATTGAAAATTTGTATTATGACCTGCCGTGATGCATTTTCTCAATTGGGTCCATGCTGTGATCTGCTTGGATACTGTTCAAGTAACCGAGTTTTACCAACGGTTCCTGACTTTTGAAGACTTGCAGCTTGAGACTTCTAGCGGTTTTATTGACTTGAGCTTAGAAACTATTTTTTTTGATTTTGAAAAAATAGTCATCAGTTAATCTTTTTCTAGAAAATATTTTTATCCTCCAAATCATGTTGCTCATCTTTTGGACCCAGTCAGATTAGCATCTCTTCTCTCTCTTGCACAAAATTTATCCGAATTCAGCATAAGCATAACCCTTGGTCTTGTCTTGCTTTCTGGATGTTGTGAGACTCCAAAAGAGGTTCAAATCAATTTGAAGCCTGATGGCTCATTTAGGAAGGGATGGAGGAGTGAAGAATCTTCCTTCATGCATTGAAGATAGGCGACAAATTTACTGAAGGTAAATGACAGGAAGAAAGGCTACACCTAATTGGTGGTAAGAAAAGTGGAAGTTGAAGAGGGTGTTTCCAGCACTCAGCTTTGGTTGTGAAAAGCAAAATCAAAGAACAGCATAGTAGCTGTGGGAGAAGAGGATATAAGTAAATTCCTCTGTGGCTCCTTCATGAAAAGGCAATGAAAGTGATCAATGGCTACACATTGAAGGGTTCAATGAATTTTTAAGGATTCATTGCTTTGATAATGGGGTATGTAAGCATTCTTATTGGGGATGTCGACTTAAACTTGAGTATATTATATTTAGGTGGTGATTAGATTAGATGCCAGGTAAATAGATTAGATTGGGGGAAAAACACTGAGGAGAGAGCTTCTTGTATAGACAAATGAGAGTGAAAAACTTTTGAAATAATTAAATAATATTTTATAAGAAAAATAAGATATCATAAGGCATAGAAATTCCTGAAAAAAGGTGTGCTAAAACATGTAAAATTTCAGAAACTAAAGCAAAATATTAATTTCAATAATTTTAACAATAAAACTAAAAGATAATAAAAATTTTGTACCTAAAGCAAGGTAGGGTAATACAAAATAATGTAGATAAAAAGATAATAATAATAATATATGATTTTAGATAAAAATGATGATTTATTTATATTTTATGAATAAGAATGATAACGGAAAAATAATGATAAAGAAAAATAATATTTTATTAATAATTTTAAAATAATTATAATTTTGATTTATAATTTAAAATTATTCTTTTTGATATTTTTATTCTCCAATATTGTATTTTTATATTTTTTAAGAAAAAAGAAAAAGAAATAAAAAAGAATAAGAAAATTGTTCTTTCTTGCTGTTCGATTGATTTCTTGTTGATCAAGAAATCATGATCATTTATGTCATGATCATTTTAAGTTTATGACATCATATTTGATCATAATTTATTTATTGATCAAATACGGTAAATTTAAAAATAAAAAATAATTAGTTAAGTCTTGAATTATTTTTTAATAATATTAAATTATTTTAAACATAATTTTAAAGTAAAAATCTTCACCTTGTATTTTGGTGGTAAATTTTAATTTATAATTTATAATTTTATTTTTTAGGTGATTTGTTCAAACCTAATAAAAAATAAAATAAATAAGAATTATACTGCATAAAATAAACCTTGCAGTATTTTTATTTTAAATAAAAATAACTTACGATTTTCAATAAAGTTAAATTTTCTTTTATTGAATTTATTAATTTGACAAAACAACACCCACAAATTACTCAAGCGACACCCGGGCCATCATGACAACAGCCAGGGGTGTTGTTTTAGTAATTTACATCTAGAGTTTTGTACACCCCAGAATTTCAAGATAAAATCCCCCATGGGGGTGTCAATTTAGCAAAAAATGGAAAAGAAAAAAAAGGGTATAATGTACACCCCAGAATTTCAAGATAAAATCCCCCATGGGGGTGTCAATTTAGCAAAAAATGGAAAAGAAAAAAAAGGTAAAAACACAGCAAAAAGGAACATAGAAAACAAAAGAAAAAAAAGAAAAGAAGAGAAAAGAAAAGAAAATAGAAAAGAATAATAAGAAACAAGAAAAAAAGAGAGAAAGAAACACAAAAAGAAGGAAACTAAATGAGGGAAAAAAACAATAAAAGAAAGAAGGAAAAAAAAAAAAGAAAGAAGAGAAGGAAAAGAAGAAGAAAAAGAAGAAGACAAAAAAGAAGAAAAAAAAGAAGGAAAGAAAAGAAGAAAGAAAAGAAGAAAAAGAAGAAGAAAAAAAAGAAGAAGAAAAAAAAGAAGAAGAAAAAAGAAGAAAAAAAAGAAGAAAAAAAAGAAGAAAAAAAAGAAGAAAAAAAGAAAAAAAGAAAAAGAAAAAAAAAGAAGAAAAAAAAGAAGCAAAAAAAGAAGAAAAAAAAGAAGAAAAAAAGAAAAAAAGAAAAAGAAAAAAAAGAAGAAAAAAAAAAGAAAAAAAAGAAGAAAAAAAAGAAGAAAAAAAAGAAGAAAAAAAAGAAGAAAAAGAAGAAGAAAAGAAGAAGAAAAAGAAGAAGAAAAAAAAAGAAGAAAAAAAAGATAAAGAAAAAGAAGAAGAAAAAGAAGCAAAGAAAGAAGAAGAAAAAGAAGAAGAAAAAGAAGAAAAAAATACAAAAAAAAGAATAAAAAAAAGAAGAAATAAAAGAAGAAGAAAAAAGAAATAATCATAATGCTATGTTTTCTTTTTTTTGTCTTATTTCTTCCTTTTTTTTATGCTTTATGGTTCTTTTCTTTTCCTTCATTTGTTTTTTGTTTTATGGTTCTTTTCTTCTCCTTCTTTTTCTTTCATAATAATTATTATTATTTTTCTTTGTTTTTGTCTTGTTTTTTCTTTTTTTTTTTTTTCTTTTTCTCTTCTTATTTCTCTTCTTCTTCTTCTTCTTCTTCTTCTTTCTCTTATTTTTTTCTCTTTTTTCCTTTTTTTTTTGTTTTTATTCTTTTCTCTTTCATCTTCTTTTTTTTGCCTTTTTTTTGCCTTTTTTTTGCCTTTTTTTTGCCTTTTTTTTGCCTTTTTGTTTTGTTGTTTTTCTTTTTTTCTCCTTTTTTTTTTCTTTTATGTTTTTTTTTTTTTGTTGTACTATTAAAACAACAACCCCTGGGGAGGGTGAAGTACTAAAACAACACCTTCAGGGGTGTTGTTTTGTTATCTGGACCAGGTGTCTAAAACAACACCTGGTACGGGTTGTTTTGTGCTAAAACAACACCTGGTACGGGTTGTTTTGTGCTAAAACAACACCCCGGACTTTGCAACATCCACTCTACCCTGGATGTTGTTTTAGTAGACTTGGGGTGTTGTTTTAACATGGCCCTCCCTTAAATAATATGTGATCCATTGTTACAGATCTAAATTAAATTAAAGAGTAAGTTTATCCAAATAAATAAATTTGAGAATTTTAATCTGATGAGTTGTACTCACAAGATCTATTGTTACAGATCTAAATGAAATTAAAGATTAATTTAATCCAAATAAATAAATTTAAGAATTTTAATCTGATGAGTTGTACTCACAACTTGTTTAATTTCATATTGTGTCAAACATCATCAAACCCAACATTACAAACACAACCTTTTTTTGGATTAAACACAAAATTTTAATTTTGTGTTTTTCAGAAAATCTTGACCCAACTGAGGTATTTTTTGAAATGCAGTTTTTCATAAAAACATCAAAACCGACATCTCAAAATAAGCGAGTTTTTCTATCTCTCTTTGATCACAAAATTAATTATAAATATAATCTTTATCCAATAATCAATCAGAAAACACCCAAACTTACCCCATAAGAAATATTTATCATTTATCTAATCAGGTTTAAACCAAGAATATCCAACCAAATTCAAACCAAAATTGACTTTCATGAAGTGCTCCCCTCCAGATTCCTCTCATTTTACCCCAAATCACATCCAGTAGCTCAATTAAATCACCTTAAAAGCCACTTTACTCACTGGGGAATATCATTGGTTTCTCAACAATCTAATAAAAAACTAATAATTTTTTCTTTTTTTTTCCTATCAGAAAATCACTTCTTTTTGAACAAAAATATAAAGTAAATTATCCAAGTAAGCCCATATCATCAACACCACTCATAAATATCAGAAGCCAATTTAAATTTCCTCTTATGATCCAATTTCAATCTTCACATCTTCAAATATGATCACATAACACAAGTTCTTCTCATAAATCACTTGGCTTGGTTCTTCCTACTTTCAACCATATCAAGGCAAGTGTATTAATATAATTTCCATTATTAAAATCATTTTCAATAATTTATACTCGCATCCTAGAGATATCCCTTATTAAAATTTAATGAAAATTCTTTTCTTCAAAACTCATATCACTGCTTCTAGATTTTGGGAAAATGTAAACATTCCAATATTGGAAAACATTTGATTTTGAATGATTCAGGAAGACTTGTAGAGGTTTATGACAGATTCCCACAGAGCTATTGATTTCAAAAATCTATCAACTGGTTCACAAGTTACATAGCTTTGAAGTTAAACCTCAAAAATTGAATTTTTCAACTTTTCTTCAAACACTTAAGCTCAATTCTCTTTTTTTCTACTGGATTCTACTTGGTCTGACCCTGTTACTCTTTTCTAGAATTCATTTCACTCACCTGGTCATGGTTTTCCTTTATTTTTTTGGTGGATTTCTTTATACTGCTATCTTTCTCCTTTGATCAATTTATTCTCTCTTTTTTCCTCTTCCAATTAAATGAAACAAACATTCAAGATAATCCAATTCATTCCAATCATCTCTTTTGATGATTCTATGAGCTCAAATAGAGGAAGAAAAAAACATCCTTGAGAAATTATTTCTGACAGCATAGTGTCAATCAGAGTTTCACAACCAGCCAGGTTTTTTGTCAATATCCTCATTTTCTACCAATATTAAGTTTTTGTAATTGTTATTATAAATATTTGTACAGTAAATACTACATGCAAGCAAAATAATTTAATCATTATGAAACACATACTGTCTGCAAGCACCTGAATCTGGGGGCAATGACCATGCAACACATACTATCTGCAAGCTCTTGGATTTGGGGAAATTAAATTGCAGAAATTTACCTTTTATTTTATTGATTTTCTATTCTTTGTTTAGGACAAATATATATTCAGGATAGGATTTTTAAACAAGAAATAAAAAAGGAAGAAAATACACCACTTCAATAAGTTGTTGGATAACCTATGGCATCAAGAAAGAAGGGTGAAAGAGGGTAGGGATTAATCTGGGAGAGATTCTCCTAGCCCAAGACTTCCTTTTATAAAGGTATGCAGACTCAATTGGTGGTCTGTGCCTTTCCTAAGGCTTGTTGCTCTGCAGCAGCTGAAGGGTGATTCTGAATCATCCCAAAACATGTCATGAAATTTCAACTAAGGTCTATCCACTCAACCACTCCAAGAAGATGAAGTCTGGAAGGGCCTAGCAGATGTCTCTCCGCCCAGATCTCCTTTCTTCTAATCTTCTTAGACCTGTGGTGGTTTCCAACAACACCTGATCAATGGAATGATTCAATAAAAATCAAAATTAGAGCATCATTGATTACCTTAATTTCTTGGATACTAGTCTACTGAAGGTTGAAATGAGGCTTGTGAAGGCTGAAATGAAGCTTGTGAGCTTGTTGAGTCATCCAGGATCAACTCAAATTCTTTGGATTGATATTGTAGTTATGGGAAGGAACACTAAAAATGGAATTGTCAAAATGGGTCCAAGGAAGCGATTGACATATCACCCAGAATATCAATATTTCTTTCAAGATCTGGTTATCAAATTTACCCTTTTGGATGAAGGATGAGATTAATGGAGCTATTTGATTTATGCTGCTTAGAATTTGCCTCCTATGTGCAACTTTGAGGGATGTTGGCCCCTTGATTTATGGAATTAGTCCTTCCATAATAAGGCTTACAAATCACATTGCCAGTTATAGACCTGTGCCAATGTGTTTTCATGTTTGAATTAGATAATTGGTTGACAAATACAAAATTAGGGCACCAGCAGCACATGTGGGTAAAGTTTCTTTTGGCATGTGAGATTCAAGAGAAAAGGATAATCAGCATTGAAAACCAAAATAGATGAAATAAAATTTCTTATTTGGACTCACCTGGTCAGGTGCTGCTACTCTGTGGAAAAATTGGTCCTTGGGGTTAACAAACCCACCTTTACAGGACCTGGGTTTATCTTTGGACTTGGAATTTTCATTATCAAATTTCTGAGCCAGATTTATGATGACATCATCTGAATTTTCCCTGTTGGTTGATTTGGCAGTTGGTCCAAGCTGCAAGTAAATTTGGAAGGAAATTAAACAGAAAATATTATTTAATATTTTGATAAAATTGAGTCAGAGATCAGAAAGACTCACAGGGAAAATCCTTGGCTGTGAATCACTGATGGTTTGGCCCTGGTCCAAATATGGTGTTTTTTGGATTTTTAGGGGCCTGGGGAACATTTTGTAAAGCAGGAGAACTGGGTACCTATATTTTATTGCATGAATCACCACCAGTTGAAACAAACCCAGGTTGCACCAGTGGGGTATATATGAAAATTGCTGATTTTTATAGTTTTCCTTGTTGTCTGGTTGGGAGGAGTAGAATTGTGGTTGGAGGTCATACTGAAAGGTTCTGACTGTAGAGTGCCAAACCATGAAATTCAGTGTTTGGTAAGTCCAAACCTCCCACGGCCGGGGTCATATTTTGGTCAGGTCCAAACCCTCGTGCAGCATACAAATAGAATGTAGCTTTTGCTTTCCCAGGGAGTTACCCTAAAAGGGCTTTAAAATAAGTGTAGTGGTTAAATAGCTAGAAGACCCCCAATTTTAGCACCAAGGAGCTACAGATAATGCTCAGCCCCCCATTAATTTAAAAGGTGGCGCTAAGCTACACCTGTATCTCATCCAAGTGTAGGTTAGTGTAGCTGTTGCAGCATTGAATGAACTACCTGAAGTTGAAATACAATGTTCTTTTTCTTTTTATTTTCTGCAAGTTGTTTGAGATTTTATTAAATTGAAGCCCATGGCAGGATAGTCGGTTGGAGGATGTGACATCTTCTTGGATAATAAAACCACCAGAATTTTGTAAGTGTTAGCCAACAAATAAAACGTCCAGGGAAGCTCATCCTAAAGTTGGACAGGCTGTTCCAGGTCCTTCAAAGTCCCATGTGTTTGTGAAGTCTTAAAATCTATCACCCTGGAGGTTATTAAAGAAAAAATCTATCTGAATAGAGGTGGTTGATTATGATTTCCTGCTTCCTTATCCTGATATCCAACCATTCAGCAGAAGATGTTCCGAAATTGACTTCTGCTAAACCAAAACCACATTTATCATTTCTCTTCACGTGATAAATCCTTGGGATGGGCTATGGATTATTTGGGCTGAATAATCTTGCTATATTTTTACTTGAAAATATATAAAAAGACAAAATCAAAATACAAATGATTCACTGCAAGCATATTTGGCTTAGGTGACTGTATTTAAGCTAATCTCTGACTCTTTCAACCAATTTGAAATTGTTTGAGCTCACCAGATTCAATACAAATCCAAGGGGGATGCACTGGATGCATATGACACCAGTTCTCATCTGAACCAATTTCAAATTGGTTCACTAAATTCTATATTAACTAGGATACAGTTTTCCCAGTAAAATATGCTAGCAGTGTAAAATACAAGAGTTTGGGATGAAATGAATTGTGCACCAGGTTAACTTCCAAACCATTGTGAGTAATCCAATCCAAGAAAGCAGAAGTTTTGAATTTTTTAGTGTTGGAGATAAAGGTTTGGATTCTAAATTTATCTCAAGTCAGTCATTCACTGCAACTATGTACGTCAATAAGCCCACCTCTTGTGCTAAGAGCACAATTTCATTCGAAAAAATAAAAATACCTCAATGCCCTCCAACCTACTGGTTGAAAAGAATTGAATCTGTACCTCCAACCACCTAGTAAATAGAAGTTACCTTTTCTCTCAAACCTAGGCATATGGAAGGAATTGACTTGCTCCCCCCAGACTGAGTGGTTGGGGAGGAATGAAATACTCTTCCAAATTCTAGTTCGCTGGAGTGTTTAGGAACTAAATGGAAAATGAGTAGAATACCATAAGGGTCAACATAGTATACATTGCGCGGCCTAAAACTACTACAACACCCTGTGACATCTCAACTAAATTCCTCCTCTTCTCTAGGAAAAGTTGGCCTACTCCTCAAAAGAGGGGATCAACTGTTTCCATTCCAGGAATCAGGAGGGTACCAACTTCAAACTTTAGCCTAGGTGGATTTGATCCACTTTTTTCCCCAATGTGGGAAGTTGGAGGGAATTAGCTTGCTCCCTCCAGCCTGAACCTGAACCCTTTATCCTGGGCAATTTTGATGAATGTTACACTTGTTTTCCAATCTTTTTTAGTCTATTAATTAATTCATATTCAAAATTTGGAGTTACTTTGATCATTTTTGTTTTTTATTGAATATGCTACTATGTAAAACTCAGATTCATAATTGAGCGCACCTAATTTACAATTTTTTCTCTGTAATGTAAATTTTATCCAAAAGTCAATAGGTTCACTCAGTTGCATTTCTTTTCCCCTGTTTGGTATTGTAACCAATCAAATATTCAAAATTTATCGGCCATAGCTGGCCATAGCCAAAATAATTCCATGATGAAGAAAGTTGCTATACTGTTCAGTTATGGATTTCTGTAGCGGAACTGGTTGACTGTTGGTGTAATTGGTTGACTGCTGGTATAACTGGTTAGTGAAATGACAGATTTTTCAGGAATTGCGAGTGTAACATTTACTTAGATACTTTGTGCTATACTATTAGTTTAGGTAGCAAGAAGTCCCATGTCCTAGGCTACAGCCAAGTCTCAAGTCCCAGGATTCAGCCAATGTTCAAGTCCCAGGCTCCATAGAATCACTTGACCAATGAAAAATTTGCTAGAACCCACGGATCGCAGGTCGGATTTTTTGGTCCGAGCTCGCTCTGAGACAACTTTCCGTCGGATCAGCCTGAAAGTCTGACGGTCGGAGCTGAGGAAGCTCTAGGTCTCAAGCAGCGCTGCGGAATAGGTGAGACTGCGCACTCCGTGTTCATGGCGGGCCAATGCGATCGCCGCCAATTTCCACATCAAGCCATCGCTTCGTCTACCAACGGTATCACGCCCCTTCTCAAGTCGTGACACAAAACAAGGCACGCAAGGGTACGTAGCTCCTCCTGGAATCCCTTTACTTCGGACTGAAGTTGGTAGTAAATCAAGGTTTGGTATGAAGAAGATTGCTTATTCATGATTGTTATACAAATTTTTCGACTTTTCTCTAGATGACGACCATCAGCAAAAGAAGAAAATTTGTGGCCGATGGTGTGTTTTACGCTGAGCTATCGGAATTTTTTACCCGTGAATTAGCAGAGGAAGGATACTCTGGTTGTGAAGTTCGAGTCACTCACGCCAGAACAGAAGTGATCATTCGAGCTACACACACTCAGGAAGTCCTTGGTCAGAAAGGCCGCCGAATTCGAGAATTAACTAGCCTCGTGCAAAAACGGTTTAAATTCCCCGAAGGAAGTGTGGAGCGTGAGTAGAGATCCTTAAGTTTCTCTCAACAAAATTCATATTCAACAGCAACGTTCAAGACTCTTTCGATTGTCCATCCTATCAGTGTATGCCGAAAAGGTTCAACAACGTGGGCTCTGTGCTGTTGCTCAATGCGAATCTCTCCGCTACAAATTACTGGGAGGTCTTGCCGTTCGTCGTGCTTGCTATGGTGTTCTTCGATTTATCATGGAGTCGAATGCCAAGGGTTGTGAAGTCGTCGTATCCGGAAAACTTCGGGCCGCCCGAGCAAAATCAATGAAATTCACCGACGGTTTCATGATCCACTCTGGTCAACCCAGTGTTGATTTTGTGGATCAGGCCGTTCGCCATGTACTCCTGAGACAGGGTGTCCTTGGTATCAAGGTCAAAATGTGGGTTTTTTTCCATTCTACATTAAATTGATCTTGAAAGTCTGACTGCAGTAACATTTTTAGCATGCGAGGAAATGAAACCGAAGGCCGTGGTGGTGCCCCACCTAAGCCGCTACCTGATATGGTCACAATCTTTGAACCTAAGGAGGAAATCGTTGTTCAAATGCCTATTTCCGAAAACTCTGGAGCCGCTGAGATCAACCCCCCATTTGGAGATGGTGGTCTGGAAGCTGTTCCTGAAAATGAAGAGCCTCCAATCGCTGCTGAGGACCCCACAGCAGTGGATTTGGGTGGCTATTAGAGAAGGCCTCTCAACCTAGCTTGTAGAGAAACATGAAATGATTTTCGTTAATATAAAGACCCTCTGACCAATTTCGCAACTACTACTCCCCGTTATTGCTCGCCGTAGCCGATGGGTCTGGAGCACAATGTTGCGGGCTCTTCTACATTACTCAAGTTTATGATAGTGATCAACAACCATCTGGAGAATTGCTGACCCTGGCTTGTTTGAATGAAAAGCTTCTTACGTTGGGTTGACCTCGATCCCATAAAGCAACTGAGTTGAGTGGTCTTGAGAATTGGGAGATGAATTCCATTAACTCTGCATCACATTTCAATCAGCCCAAAATTTTGCGATAGGATGCCTCATCTCATCTCCCAAGGAGAGATGTGAAAATCTTCCATGTGTTTCACCGGGAGAGAAGAGCGAATCACCCAATCAGATGGAGCAGGTATATTTTTTCTTTTTTCGTTTTTGTGCAAAAGTAACATGCCCACACATCCAGAGCTATCAAAGGAATTGTTATATTGTTTTTTTTTTCATGTACAAAGCGAAAAAACATTCGTTAGGTGCAAACAGTTGCTAATTCAGATTGAGAGAAAACTCTTCCGATTAACATTTCAAAATTTTACATCGATCTCCGAATTTTGGGGCGCAATGTCATGTTCGCACGCTTACAAGTATTTCGTCTGGTAATTCTGGACAAGGGTTATGAAAAAGGTCTTTCTGCAAAGAAGTCTTTTTTCTTTATCCATGTTTCTCCATGTTTTTTTCTTTTCTTTGCTTTTTTCAGTGCAAAGTACATCCCAACCCCAAAAAACACTCCTGTTATTGCGAGACACAGACAAAATGTTTTCACAAGCAGATTCAAGTCAATTTTGATGATTAAGAAAAAGGTAAAACAAAAAACTCGGTGGTTCATAGCTCACTTTGATACATATTTCAATGGTGATGGTCACACAGGAACAACAAAAGTTTCATGGTGAACGTTGACAAGTGAAAAAGAAACAAATTCAAAAAAAGAAACCTCTGGCAAATGAGCTCGATTCCGACAGATCCAGAACACTTAGGTGATTGAAGAGTGAAGAAGCAACCGGATGAAACCATCAAACAGTGTCGTCATCGAAATGCCATCGAGTATCCTATAATTGTATATTTTAATGTAGAGTTTGAGAAATATCGGTTATAAAGACGCGCGCGCCTTGGAAGTATGTGATGAGATGATTTACCTTAGGGGAAATAGGAGCACAGCGGACATATCGGTCGTTATCGGCAGGTCGGACTTTTTTTTTACAAGATGCCAGCATAGATTGTATAGTTCTGAGTATGAACATTATGATTTAGATTGATTACCAACGGTGCGTTTTTTTAAAAAAAAAAGGATGTCTCACAAGCATATCGCAGCACAATTCAATACTGGACTCCAACCAGTGGAGAGTATAGAGGCACATATATGTCCATTACTCTAGAAAAATTGTTCCCCGAATTGATTGAACCGTCAGAATGGATCTATCATAACATAAAAAAAAACTATGGAAAGGCACACACATAAATGTGAGGATGTTCGGGGGCGACCCATCTCTCTTCTGGAGGTTCTTGACTTGAAGAGCTTGGAACGGTGGGAGGAGGACTGACAACAAAAACCACTTCAGGGGCTTCGATAGGATACTGAGAAGACTGTTGAAGAGGGTTCGTTAGCATAAATCCAGTTATTGTTCTTGTTGAAATTCAAACTGACGAATCGGAATCGAAGTAAGAAAATTTCATTCGAGTAAAGTGTCTCAGGAGGTCCAGTGATTTGCATTTTCCATTCTACGAGCTGTGATTTTTCCTCGAATGATTTAAATTTTTCGAAAAAATTGGAACTGTACGAGCAGCAGGACTCACATCATCGCTCTGAATCAAACTGCATCCTACAGGACATCCTCCGTCTTGAAGATCAGAAAGTTCCTGTAGTAGGCCTCCAATTCAGTTCCATGTCCAAAGTAGATGAAGATGAACAGGAACTCACTTTGGTTAATCTTTTGGTGGAGATTCGTGCCATATGAGTTGACTGCAGAAGTCTGGTATGCAGCTCCCTCCGTGAAGATGAACAGGAACTCACTTTGGTTAATCTTTTGGTGGAGATTCGTGCCATATGAGTTGACTGCAGAAGTCTGAAGGGGGTTGTATGCAGCTCCCTCCAAGCGGAAGGATCGGTGACTCAGTCCGCAGCACTATCTCAAAGCAAGTTGAGGGTTTGTCAGTCCAAATCATGCAAAACTCTGTTAATTTTGACTTACTCACGACTGATTTTGAATAAAGGAGTCTCTTAAATCAAATTTGAAAAACTTGTTGCAGATGTAGTTGTGCTTACACTAACAGTTACTGTTACTGTATCCTATTACGAACTTTTTCAGACAACAATAACAGGACTTTTCGATTTTTTTTTCTTTAGATAACGGATAACCAGATTTTTAACTGATTTACTCCAAGCTAACATTAACAAGAAAAACAATTTTTCTCAAGATGTTATCAATATGAATAGTTACACTAGCAGGTCATGTATCAATATTACAAGATACCCTAACAAGTAACATATCAATATTACATTTTTCTCTTTCTCTTTATTTTAGGTTTTCCTTTTTGGTGTTTATTTTTTATTTTTTATTTTTGATTTTTAAAAAATAAAAACAAAATGAAAATGAAAATGCAAAATAAGAAGCAAAATAAATATAAAAAGAAAGAGAAGAATAGAAATAAAAAGAAGAAAAAGGAATGCAAAAGCATGTATTGAATTGTATGCTATGCTACCTTCAAACATGACATGATCAACGGTATGAAATGGAATAATCACACCTGCAATTAAAGATACACAAAGATGTTGATCAAAAATGATCCATCAATGAACTTTTGATCAATCCACCAATATAAGATCACTCAATAATATAAGATCAATCAAATAGGAAATAAATAGAGATTTATCAAATAAATTCAATCAAAATAACATGGAACACATCTCAAATGGGAAATAAGTAAACAATGAAATAAATCATAAGTAAATGTTATAATAAAGTATAAAGATGGCGCCGTGTACCCGGGTACCCACCTACAAGTCCGGGTACCTCCCTGAAACTTCCCAGATTTTGGGCACCTGCACCTGCACCCACACCCTCCAGGGAAGAACTGGGCAGGTACCCGGGTACTTGGGGCGGGTACTCGCGGGTGTGTGCAATTTTTTTGGCTCCAAAGGCCACTCACAGGACTTATTTAATTTTTCTTAGTCAAACTATTTCATTTTATTTATTCAAACTATTTCATTTTTTTTATCCAAACTATTTCATTTTCATTTTAATTCTTCAAACTAATACTATATATATATAGTTGACCTACTTGGCCACTGTGGTACAGTTGTAGTGTACATCATGATCTCCCTGCTTTCCCCTTTCCCTTCATCTTCTGTATCATGGTCTCCCTTCTTTCTCCTTTCCCTTCATCTTCTGTTCATTCTTCTTGTTGAGCTTCCATCTATGCAACACCCAAGGCTTAATCTTACCGTTCTTTGAGTAGAAAGCCACGGTCATGCCTTGACTAACCAATTGGGCGCTGAGGCGCTGTCTTTGGAAACTGACATGGTCCCGGCCAAAGCTGAAAGATTGTTTGACATCCACAGTGGTGGCTGTGTTGGTTGGAGCTGTTGGAAAACCATTCTCAAGTCTAGTGTAGATACTTCAAATTCAAAATCTCTCACAACACTTTGTCAAAACAATTTCACTTCTCTTCTTCTATTTAATTAATTAAAATAAAATACCTCTTAATTCACCCTCAATCAATCAAGAACAACCCAAAGCCAAGGCCCTTCACTAGTAAAGTTGTGATTCAATCATCAGTCAAGATCAACAACATCTACTGATTCAAATTCCTTTTCTCAGTTCTATTTTATTTTCCTTTTATTTCTTTTCTCATTTCTTACTTTCCAAGAATATTAAAAGAAGAATCCTCCAGCTGTTGCTTGTAAGACTCCCAACCTCAATACTTTCTTTTTGAAACAAACCTAACCAGTTCTTTTATTAGTTATCAAAACCTAGTATTCCTCAAAATCCTCAACTTAACTTTAATAGTCATTAAACTAAACTATTGTGTCCTGTTGGTATTCTAGTTCTTCATTTCTTTTTCTTATTTCTGTCTTGTCAAACTCAACTTAAAAATTGTTTTCTTTTGTCCTATGAAATTAAGCTAGTTTTGGTGTTAGTCATCAAATTCTTCAGGAGCATAAGTTTAAAATTTGAAAATCAAAAGTAAAACAACTCACCTGGACAACTTAGCACATCCAGCGCCATCTGGAGGAGGCCATCATGAGAATTTCCAGCACATTGTTGCTGCATCCACCATTTGAGGGGGTTAACTGGCTGTCCATCTTCTTTCAGGGCTAAGCCTCCAGTGAGCCACATGATGAGAGGATCAGTGTTGGTTCTTGCTCCACGTGCTTCTGAGGCACCCCGCAAACCAGCCAGGACACCTCTCTGAGGCTGATGTGTTGCACATTAGTGGTTGATTGATTGGCATGAAATTGGTGGGTTGTTACTCACTTTCAAAGGGCCTGTATGTGCTGGGGGGTGGTTGGTAGAGGTGCAGGTCTGTACTTACTTTCCCACATCTCGTGGGTGAGTCTTATTGCCTCTTCAATCCACTCAGATTCCCATTTGGAAAGTTTGAAATACTCATCCTTGAAGGATGAATGAAGAACTAATCAAATCAAGTCAGTACATTGAGTATTTTGCATGAAAGAAAAGCAACAAGAGATAAGAACTCACCCATAGCAATTTGATATAATGGAGAACAGTCTGTAAGGGTATAGTATTTGTTTGTGAGCTGGAGTCCCGCACGGCAGGCATTCCTCAAAGCTGGGGGTTGCTGTGCTGTTTTTTTTGGAAATCAAGGTGGAAAGTTGGCTTGTTATCTGATTAATAAAAATTACTATCTCCGCTATTTGAGCGCTTCCTGGAATCAAGATTTGTAGAGTGATATCAAAGAAGGGTTGAAGGACCTCCACAAGGTCCCTTGCCAAATCAAGATCATCTTGGTTGATCTGATGTTCTTGGGGGAGGCCATGTTGTCTATCTGTCTGCCACTCTAAAATGGAATAGAAAATAAATCAGTTAGTTACAACTTACAATATTATCTGATGAAATGAGCAAGAGAACAAAGACTCACAGTGCATCCAAAAATCTCAAGATACCAAGCAACTGTGTCAAAGTTGAGTTCCATTGGGTCCTCACATCTCTTTGAATGTTATGCGGCCTTAAACACTTTTTATCCCAACATAGTTCAACAAAAAGGTCCTTCGAGTTGGGTGATTTATTCAGCTTGCGGGGGATCGCTTGGAACTAGTTGGGGATCATCAATAATATAAGTAAAAAAAAAGACAACATCAATACTAGTTATACATAAATAAGAAAATAATCAATTGGCCAATTTGCCTTATCCTTACTAGTGTCTGTTTGCAAGATTGGAAAGTATATCAATCATCCTCCCCTTCATCACTTAACTCTTGAATATCCTCATCCTCAAGTTCAACCTCTTAATCGTCCATGAGATTGGCCACCAGAGGGTCTTTTTCTGGATTCCCATCACCTTCCTCTTCATTGTCCGAATCATCTACATTATTGTGGAATCTGGGCAAACTCAGATACCATTTAGAAATGATTCAATGGGACTCGGAAGGAAAAAAAAAGAAAGACATCAGTTTAATCTGGTCATCTGGGTCCCTGGACAATCAAATTGAGGATGTGTGCAAAGCACCGAATCCAATGAGGTTTGCCTTTGAATCGAGGCCACCTGAATCTTGAGATTTATTTGATCATGATTTGATTGTTTGAAGCATCATCTCTAACAATACCACATATCTTTGAGGTACCAAAAATTAACAAAAATAATCTGAGGAAAGATGTAGAAAGAGGTAAGATGTATGTACTTTGTCTCTCAAACCAAACTTATCAACAATTAGCTGGACGGTTTCTGCTAGATAAACACCTGTATGCCTCTTGCTTAACCTGACAAAATCCAGAGGCATGGCCTCTAAGTGAAATCCCTCGGTTTCATCATCTACCATGTGCTATATTACAGTCCCCAATAGGTCAAATCCATTTGGGGACTGCCAGGCTTCGAGACCCAAGTACAATGCGTCAGTGTGACATTGCCTGAGCAATGACCGCTTGAGCAGCTCCAAAATCACCAGAAGGTTCAATACCTTGGAGAAGCCACTGGTGGGAACTGACACACCTTTTGATTTTCCACACTGCCAACTTGCCTCGGTCCCTTCCGCAAGTATCAGCAGCAGCAGAGAAACATCTCTCCACCAACAATGGGCTGTTACAGTTACATTTATTGGTCAAGTATTGTAAAGTATTGTTTTTTTGATACAATTGTCCAAAAATACATGTATCGGAATGTTTTTCAGGGTAACAGTTAACACATTTTTTAAAAAAATAAAAAAAATGTAACTGTATTGAAATGGTCTCTGAAGATCAATAACAATAACAAAGATCCAAGAAAACTACTATTTATCAAATGTAACGGTATAAAAAGTTACAATACATTGGATTGTAACTTCGAGAACATTGTATTGTAACTTCAAGAAAAGTTACAATATCTACTGTTTTTTTACGTGTTTTAAACTTGCATTGTGATGTCCATTATCATTAAATGAATTTCCCCAGGTCACCAATTGACCGGGGATCATTTCACCCAATCAATAAACAGATAATTTAGGTTTTTTTTTTATGTTTTTATGTTTTTATATTTTATTTATATTTTATATTTTATTGTTTTTTATTCTTCTTATTTTTAATTTCATAATTTTTTTTGTCTTATTGTTATTTTTTTTTTTTAAGGATTAATTTTTCTTGATTATATAAAGACAGAAATCTAAATTCAAGCTGTCTGGTTAAAATTTAACCACACTATACCATTAATTGTGAAGCCCATGGGATTTACAATTAATAGTGCAGTGTGGTTCAATTTTTCACCAGATGGCTTGAATTTAGATCTCTGCCTATATATGATCAAGTCAAATAGATCATATCTTAAAAAACATAAAAATACAAATAAAATAAAACAAAAGTACAATAAAAAAGCATAAAATAAAAATACAACAAAATAAAAAACCAAAAAAAAAATATGAAAAAATGAAAAAATGAAAAAATAAAAAAAATAAAAACAAACAAAAAAATAAAACAAAAAAAACAAAAAAAATAAAAAATAAAAACAATTAAAAAAATAAAAAAAATAAGAAAAACTTAAATTACCTGTTTATTGATTGGATGAAATGATCCCCGGTCAATTGGTGACCTGGGGACATTCATTTATTGATAATAGACAATCATGATAACATTTGCTTAATCTAATAAAACTCATTTAGTTGATGCATGTAACTGGAACTTCTTGTGTGTGTGACAAGTCATGTAATGCTAATGTTAACTATGATCCTAACTGTAACATAAAGTATTATGCCGGGCCATGTATTGTAACTCTAAACTAACTGTTGAAAAGTTAATTTACCATAAACTCATATAGCTTTTATCGAGAAAAGAGTTACGATATTTTTTAAGGTATCAAATAAAATTTGTACTAAAACATAACAATTGGGGCAGTTTAGAAAAGAAAAATACAATAAGTCCTGAATTAATTTGAAAAAAAATTCAATACAAATAACACAATTGAGACATGGAAAAATTCAAGTTATGTTACAAAATATGGGCCAAATATTTTAATGTAACATATTGGCCCAGCATTGTCTCCACCAAAGCCAAGGTTGAACAGCAAGCTAAGTAGTCCCTTGCAAGGAGGGATAATGCAGGAAACTCTTGCTAGTGTTCCTGAATTTCAAATTAAATTCATCATCAGCAACAAGCAGGTATGAATGGTTAAAATAAATGAGAGAAATATGTACCTTCCCCCATAGTAAGCACTGGAAAGCATTGGAAGCTGGCCACTTGTGGAACCCCCCAAGGTAGATGGCTAACTCATTCTTGTGTCTCAAGTCAGTGGTGTTGGGGAAAAGCTCTTTGTGTTGTTTTTCTGAAACTGTGAGTTTAAGACTACCTGAAGTGATGGATAATTATAAGAAATTGAAGGAGGGATAATGATTAGTTTTTTCATATGAATGAGTAGTTTTAGAGGGAGAGAATGACCTTCAAGCGTTTCAGAAAAATAGATGTTAAGGTGTCTATTGAAAATTGAATAGTTTCTATTTTTTTTTTTTTTGTCTAACCTATGGCAGAAGTGAAAATTAAATCTGGCCGGTGAAAAAGTTGTTCCAACCAGATTTTTTATGATGGGTTAAATTGAAGTGATGAATAAGTATAAGAAATTGAAGGAGGGATTAAGATTGAATTTGAATTGATTGGATCATCTTCATCAATCTACTAAGCCCAAAGAGTATCTAATACTTGAACACATAAATTTTTCTCACAGGCTAAATGTACCGGTTACCAAGGTTGGGTTGAATTTTTGCAGGATGAGTATGGATTTAAAAACAGACAAATCGATAAAAAATGGCTAACCTCCTACAAATTTGTAGGAGGTTAGCCGGTCGGTTACGGATTTAAAATTGTTAAATCCATACTCATCCTGCAAAAATTCAACCCAACCTTGGTAACCGGTACATTTAGCCTGTGCCAATGCGAAACTGGCATTTTCGCCAGTTAACTTCAGTTAACTGGTGGTCAACTTGACCGGTGAATTTGACTGCACAAATGCGGATGCCCTTAAACCTTGTTGTTTCACAGCTTGTACTAAAATTTATAATCCACTAGCTGATTCAAATAATTGAGAATTAATTGGTGAATCAACAAATGTGATAAGTAATAAATCAAGTAATAGTAGAGCAATTTGTGAGAATTCATTAGAATGTAAAGCTAATGGTAAAAAGTTTGATAAAATATATTAGAACAAAAAAGAAAAAAAAGCATTAAAATTAAGGAAATTGAATTAAAGAATAAAAATAAAAATAAAAGTAAAATTAAACAAACTTTGAGATTAAATTGACTAAAAAATACTTTTTGAATAGGAGGGTGAAGATATAATAAACCTTTTAATATGATGAATTTTCATTGATTTGATCAATGAGCAGAGACGGAGAAGTATAATTGATTGAATTTGAATGATTTGTAGAAAAGGAAGGATGATTTGTGGATTAAGATAACCAGAAATATCACAACTATTGAATATATACTGTAATGATTAATTAACTTTTGTTTAAAAGATGATGGATTGAATTTAAATTAATCTTACCATTTAATTCAGTTTTATTTTGTAGTTTAATGAAATTTAAACCAGATTATTGATGTGGACCACCTAAGCTTGCACCAACTAAGTAATTTTTAGTAAATTTGAATGAATCTAAAATAATCTGATTTTCTTCAATTAGATTTTGGCTTTGGTTTTCTGTTAATAAATTATCATAATTAATTATTATTGAAGTAAACACATTTTCAAAAAAAAAGGAAAAAAAGAAAAAATAAATAAAAAATGAAACTTTCTTCTAAAACACTTTATATTCATAAGGAAAAGATTAAAAAAAAGAGCTGGTAAAAATTAAAACAATTAAATAGATAAAATAAAATAACTAATTAATTGTTTCATCAAATAGATCATTAAATTTGATTATATCAATTCTTTTCAATTCATGGAAAAGTTATCAATTTTATTATTAAAAAGGGTAACATGAGAGGTCAAGCTTTTGTACTTTTTAGGTTAATTCAAAGAATAAAAAATGAAAATTTAATCAATTTTTGATGGCTCAATTCAGGAGGGTCAAGAAGAAAGTGTTCAATTCACAGTTATACCATTGGAGCTCATATTTTTTGAATGATTATTATTTCACATTCTTGTAAAAAATTGAGTATGAAAAAAATGAGAGATTTTGACAACATATTCATTGAGTCTAGAATCAAGAAAACTAATTGTAATCAATTTATGAGCTGTGTTCTTCTTGGAAATCAGATTCATCAGTGGGTGGGGTGTATTCTGCTTGAATATGAGGGAGCATTTCATAAAAAAAAACCCATAAATTTCCAGCATCAGTTTTTGAAAAATCCCAGCCTATCTGATACATTATTCTTAAAGCCAATTCATGAAAATCTAGGGGGGTTTGAGCAAACATTGATTTGAGATCAGAATAGTCCAATGCAATACAATGCATTGCAGGGTTTGGTTTTACATATCAATCTTACTACAACCAACAAAAACAAAACAAAACTTGCATCAGAAATTAAAATTCCAATCCTTAAGCAGATATCGATATTGTGGTAAGGCACGAAGCACCAGTCATTGAGAGCAAAACTGCATTGCCTAAGAAATATATCCCTTCTGGTATTTTTGGAGTTTTTTGCCTTGCTCTATCCCACTACTTACCATCTGCGCAACTCCCCTCACAACCAGGAATGATATAAAGTAAACATCAAATTGAAATCTAACACCACCAAGAAATTTTGAGATGGGTATCCTTTGCAATTAATGTAATGTCTTTGATCTTGAACAAAAATGGGAACATGGCTACCATCAAATGCACCAATAAAATCCTTGAAGTATGGATAAAATTTGTTATTGCAAGATATTTCTGGAGGAGTCAAAGCTTCTGGTCCAGGTAACGTGATCCATTTGGAAAGTATTCCCTTATGAGAAGCAATATCTATTATGAGGTTGTTGATGGTTCTTCATAAATATCAGATGAAAACAAACAAAAAAAAAAATATGATTGAAAAAACAAAACAAAAAATCATCATTTTGATGGGAAAGAAAAGCATGATCAGAAATCAAAAATAAATATATCCAAATAAACAAATAATTCACTCACAAAGAGATTGTTTCTGCTCCTCTTTGGGAAAATTGTTGAAGTTTTTCATTGGATTTCCACGTATTCAGCATGTATAAAAGAATCCCCAGCTTTTCTGTTGTTGTGACCCAATCAACCAGCTGCGAGAACTCCATCATCCTTGAGGATATCTTTCAGCTTTAAAAAAAGTACTAGTTTTCACACCCATTTTTTCATAAAAAGTAGATGGGTTTTTATTTGAGAGCAGTTCTTGTATCCACATCTCCCCAGTTAGGATTGAGATGTGCTTAGGAATAGGATTTTTTCTTTCTGTGATTTGATAATACATGTATCCTGAATATAAAATTTGAAGTTTATTAATTTACACAATAGAATTATGTCTAGTCTGATCCATTTCAATCTCAAATTATTATTCTCCATCTTACTCTGGTTGTTACTCAGATTTTTCTTCATTATTCACTTTTTCAAGTTCATGATTCTAAAATTCAAAATTATTTACTAATTATTGATTAGAATTAGACATGATGGCTTGATTTGAATTTTTATGATTGGTAATAAAAGAAAAGGATAGTTACAAATAATTATTGAGTTTTATTGGGTAAGATATCTGATTTGATTTACTTTTGGTTTGTTCAGTTTTGAAACTGATTATTGAGGTTAGAATTTATAAGTTGAGTTTTGATTTTTTTTTCTTGAGTTTTGTCTGTTTTTTTTAGTGATGTAATTTTTAGTTGAGTTTGGTTTTGAGTTTTAGATTTACTTTTTTTTTTCTCACGGGGTAGTTTCTTTGATGGGTTTACTTGTTGTGGATTTTCTTTTTAAGTAGCGCTAGACAGTTGGAGATGGAAAATGAATAATATTGCGGGTTTATTCCTTTTGGAAAAACAAAATTCCAAAAAAAAAAATTACCATGGCCCAGATGGTTTGCACACTCTCAACCACAAGCAGCCAAACCCGCACGACTGTACGGAGATTCCGCACAGTTACAGTGGGGCCATTTTATCAACTTTTTTACCGTGAGGCCCAAAGTTTTGCCCGCACAACGTACTGTTCCACGTCAATTGGCCACCTCTGGCGGGGAGGTTGGCTGATTGGCTGGGCTGGTGCAATGCCCACCCATTCCACCATCTGGTAGGCCTTCTTATGGCACACCAGATGATGGTAATGGGCCAGAAGGCCCCGAGGTTCAGAAATAATACTGCACGTTGTGGGAGTTTTCATGGTAATCAAACCACATAACTCAAAAATTTCCAGATTTTTTATTAATTATTAAAACAATGAACATCAACTATAACTCAACTCAATAGTTAAACATAATATACACGGTACTTATTTAGATATATACATCAATAAAAAA